>BTPG01000008.1:156912821-156935321 GCA_036245525.1 Semisulcospira habei
AAATTTGTTGTTTTATAACTGGGCTGACTGACTAACCATTCCTAGCGTTAGCGCGTTCGCCTCTCGACCAATCAAAACGCTGTAAAACCATCTGCTTCGGGGTCCCAAGCGGACGCACGGCGAAACACGCGATGTTTACGGTTGCGGGGCATGTAAGAGCGTCGATGTTTCCATTATTTTAGCCAGTTTCGGCGGTATTGGAGATGCCTGGAAAGCACTGTTGTTTATGGGGAGTGTACATCAGCTTCCTGATACCCCAATCGATATCCATGTGTAGAATGTTTTTTTTTTTTTTTTTTTTCCCGTTCCCGAAGCCTTTATCACGACTGGCAGACACAAAAGAATGGATAAAAGAATGGATAAAAGCTTGCGGTCGGCCACATGGTCAACTGAACCCTGAAAAACTCACAATACATTACTATGTATGCTCGAAAGTACAATTTCAACTTTTCCGTGTTCCACCATGGTATTCACAAACTGACTCAATCGTTTACATTTGGTCTGCTATTGGATCGTAGATCTGACAGTTGTGTGAAGCATTCATGCTAAACTTGGATCGTAGATCTGTCAGTTGTGTGTGACGCATTCGTGCATGTACGCTGACCCCGTATGGCTGGGGTGAGAGGCGCCTCATTAATGTAAACAGACTAGCACTATCAGCAGTTCACAGGGGGAACAAAGAGACGTTTTCAGACATATTTCAGACTTAAAAGTTTACTGATGACACGAGAAAGCCATTTGAAGACTCAGTGGCGGTATATGGTATGGTATGGTATGGTATGGTATGGTATGGTGTCTCCGAGGCGCACATATCCATCTAATTAAAGATGCTCAAGGCGCCGTAGGGATGGAAGCTGAAGCTTTGAAAGCCTGCTGCTACTAAGCGCTACTTTATATGCAAACCTCCACCTACTATTAACTTCGGTGCATGCGATATATTTCTGTTTCCACTTCACCGGCCCAACCGGTCCTTCTCTTTCGAATAGTGGTAATGGGATTTTTAACGTGCGCACTTGATGATTATGCGTGCTGTACACACGAAGGCGAGACAGGCAACCGTAAGCCGAGTCTGTACGTAAATTTAACTCGATGGAAATGACGAAAAGTCCACATCCCATTCCTGCCCACCAGGGGATTCGAACCCGGGATCTTACGACTGCCAGCGCAGTGTCTTATCCACTAAGCACTATATGCACACGCAGGTAGGATCACCCATAATTTCAGACTCTAAACACACACGGCAAACTGATATTATCATGGGAAGGAGCGCATAAAAATATGTGGTCATGCAAAAATGTCAAAGCTCTACATTTCATAGTTTATGAAAATCACAACTTGATTTGTCGAGATTATTTGCGCATGTCATAATATGCCACGTTTAGGGTCGAATAACTACATAATTTCTAGACTGACAATATCCCCACTTGCTGTACTGATTAAACCCAATACCTAGTTTGTACTGATTATTTTACAGCTCCAATAATGTTATACTTTAGAAGATGTGCCATCTAACAAATGATTACGAAATCAACGTCGAATAGCTTGCTTTATTATGTACTAGCGGTCTACACTCGCGCTGTTTTGCGTGAAGCACGCGTAGCACGCTTGCCAGACCCGACTGAAGGGGCGGAGCCAGATATTATAGTGTATCCGTCTATTCAGCGACTGATCGAATATAACTAATTTAGCACTTACGTCTCTTCCTGCGCTCATGACACGTAAGGCGATATCAGTGCAGTCACTTTTGTTGTTTTACAAGTTTAGCTTCTTCAATTTCTCTGGATGCCTTTAGCTGTGGCTGTTAACTTTAAGTCATACCTTTAACCCATAATAACGCCATCCGCTTATTTAGCACACGAAGCCGCTCTCGATAAGCAAGAGGCAAAGATTCACATTTAGCCTGTGCGGCTTCAAGTGTTGAGAGAATATATGCTGTTTGCATATGTGAAATAGGCTGGCTGGTAGTCTGTAATCTGTCCCTAGATATGTACGTATAATAATAGATAATAGAAAAGGAAAAGGACAGAAAAGGAATGGTAAGCTGAGGTAATGTAAAGAAAAAAATTGTAAATAAACGAAAGGAAACGAAACAAAATGCAGTAAAAGGAGAGATAGATAAATGGGGGATCCCAAACCAATACATTCAATAAAGCCGCATCCGTCGCTAATTTACGCTATTTTTAATAACAAAATTCAGTTATCCCATTACACTCTCGTTATTTCTGAATCAACCCTTTAATTTTTAAAAAATGATGAGCATGACGGATGCGACTCTATTGAATTTATTATTTTGGGATCCCCCATTTATCTATCTCTTTATCATCAATACAATTATCATTTAATAAGACGTTTTATTATAATCATTAAATAATTAATGTTTTTTATTATATTAAATTATAAAATGAATCAAGACGAATTACTTCTTCTCAATGATATCAATGCTGTGGAAAATAAAGACTTAGACTCTAAGAAACAGAGACTTCTCTCCGTTATTGTTTCTGGTAAGTCAAAAACTTATTTAGGAAAACAATACATGGCAGAAGACATAGAGTCTTTAACTGCCGATGAACTAATCAAGCTTCATGCTAAATATGAGAACCATATTGCTTCACTAATGACACGCGATTTGAGTCGATCTCTTATATTTTTATACACAAAAGCTGTTAATCACTTCATACCGATAGACACTGAAAGCCTTTCTCATGATCTAGAAAACAACCCCATAGTTTCTAGTTCGATTGGTAGATTAGCATGTAACATGTTTTATAAGTTTGGCAATTACCTTGCTCCTGCCGTAACTTTGATGGTAACTAGTAGTTATATCGATTTATCAAAAATAAATTTTACTGCAGAAGAAAAAGAAGTATCAAATGGAGGAGAACAAGATGACTCCAGTTTTGACAGAGGTACAAACGGTGACTAAGACTAAAAGTCAAGGCAGGGTTGATGCTGGAAAAAGATTAGCTGAATGGAATAGGCAAAAAAAATTACAGATTCAAAAAGAACAAAATAATATAACTGATCCACCATCAACAGAACCAGTGTCAATACCGTCAGAGCCGACACTTACTTATAAAAGTGAGAAACAAACAACTAAGTCTAACCCTCAAACAACAAAATATATAGTTGCTGGATTTGTTGTTGGATTTGGTTACGTAGGTTACAAATTATATAAAAAATATAAACAAAACACTCGTACAGTGACCAAAAAATCAGACACTCCAAAAATAAAAGAAGAAGTCTCCACATTACCAGCAACACCCAAAGCCGTGGACCCATTTTACATGCAGTAAATAAATTTATTATTTTAATTTTTATGGTATAAAAATGAGCGACACAAAGAACTTAATGAACCTTGTCTATCACTCTGCTGTAATAAGTGGACTAGCAGTAGCTTATTCTATGTTGGGAAAAAGTCTTCTCAAAATGAAATCAGCAGACCTTAGTAAATTAGACTTTGAAGACAGTGCTAAGCTAGTAGTTGTTATAACAGCTTCGATTGCAACAAAAGATTTTCTAGTTAAGCAAGGAATTATTCCAGAAAATATTTCTATGTAAATAAAAATATGGCAACTATAGCTGTTATGATTGGCGGTGCAGTTATTAACGCATTAGCTTTCAGTGGGTCAAACTATTTCTTTTCAAAAGTTAGTAAAGAAGAATCAGCAGAAGAAATGAAGCGACACAATGAGGCATCTGAAAAACTAGCTCAAGCTCAACAAGATTATGAGAAGCAAAGAATTGAGAAACTTGATTTTATTAATGAAAAACTAAAACTTGAGGGTCACGCACAGCATACATTTTCAAATGTCGATGACGCGATCAAAGAATACTATCTTGTTACTGGTGAAGACATATCTATTCCACAACCAAAACTTAGTGACTACTACCAACCAAGCTCAGAACAAAGAAATGGAGAAATAATATTTGTTTTAGTAGGAATGACATTAGTATATTTTACAGGAGTTTATATTGCTAAAAAAAATGGCAGACGCTAAACTATCAAAAATATATTACTCCCCAATTGGCTACTGGAAAGGGAATACTGCAGTAGAAAAATTACATGCTGCTGTGGGTGGAGATGTCAACCAAATAAAACAGTGGCTCAAAAAACAGGCAATTTGGCAAATATATCTTCCTGCTCCAAGAAAAATAACAAGGCCTCATTTTGAAAACACTATCCCTAATGACACACACCAAATGGACCTCCTGTTTCTTCCGCATGACACAATAAAAAAGAAACGATACAAGTATGCATTAACTGTTGTTGACATAGCTTCAAGGTATAAGGATGCAGAACCCATAACTGACAAAAAAGCTGTAACAGTGGCCACTGCATTATCAAAAATATATAGTCGAGGTCCTTTAAAATACCCTAGGCTTGTGCAGGTTGATGATGGGAGTGAATTTAAAGGCGCTGTTAATCAGTTATTTGCAAAGCATGGAGTGCTAGTGCGGCGAGGCATACCAGGCTTGCATAGATCATTGATTTCAGGAAAGCATTTGATCGCGTCTGGCACGACGGACTCTGGCAAGTCATGAGATCGTTCAACATAGAGGAGGGACTGATCCAAATGATAGAAGCGCTTTACAAGAACGCCTGCAGCGCGGTTCTACTTAACAATCAGTCAGGCGAGTTCTTCAGGACGACGATCGGTGTCCGTCAAGGATGCCTGCTCTCTCCTGTCCTTTTCAACATATTCCTGGAGAAGATCATGCAGGAAACCCTCCACGACCACCATACTTCAATCTCTATTGGTGGCAGATCCCTGTGCAATCTTCGATTCGCAGACGATATTGACCTCATGGCAGGCAGCAATAGTGAGCTCCAAAACCTGACAGACAAACTTTCAAGTAGCGCAGGGTCTTATGGCATGGAGATCAGTACGGATAAAAGCAAAGTGATGATCAACACCACAAGCGACAGCAGCAGCAACATTCACATGAACGGCCAGAAGCTAGAAGAGGTCAATAGCTTCAAGTACTTGGGAGCCACCCTGTCCAAAGACGGTAGTTGCGTAGCAGAGATCCGTATCAGGATAGATACAGCAACATCCGCAATTGCCAGGCTGGACAGGATATGGCGAAGTAACTCCATCAGCTTCACCATCAAGTACAGGCTTTACAAGTCCCTCGTAGTGTCTATTCTACTCTACGGCTGTGAGACTTGGACACTGCTTGCAGACTCAGAAAAGAAAATCCAGGCCTTTGAGAACAAGTGCCTGAGGAAGTTGCTCCGCATCTCGTACCGCGAGCACAAAACCAACGAATATGTACGGAGCATCGTCACCTCCCTGGTGGGCCCACATGAACCTCTTCTGGCAACCGTGAAACGGCGCAAGCTTGCTTGGTTTGGCCACGTGACCCGACACAACACCTTGTCCAAGACTATCCTCCAAGGCACTCTCGAAGGAAGTCGTCGGCGAGGTCGTCAGAGAGAGAGTTGGGTCGCAAACATAAAAGAATGGACCGAACTCGAGATGCCAGACTTGCTTGCCACCGCCCAAAATAGAACTCAGTGGAGAGCACTGTCTGTTGCTGCTGCCTTTCAGTCCCCCCAACGCCCAGTTCGGGCAAGGGACTGATGATGATGATGATGATAGATCACAGGCTATTGTAGAAAATTTCAATAAACAATTATCAGAGAGACTTTTTAGCTATCAGTATTCTAAGGAACTCATGCATGACACACGTAACACTGAGTGGGTTAAGAGATTACCGTCTGTGATAAAAGCAATGAATAATGATGGTCACCCTAAACCTGTTGATTCTATTAAATTGAAAACAATACCGTCAGAAATAAAAACAACAACACCTCCAGACACTAGCTTGTTTACAAAACAGGTAAGATATTTGTATCAACCAGGTGAAGCTGAGAATGACGTTAGACGTAGGGCAACTGATCCAATTTGGTCTACATCTGTTCATAATATAAAAAAAATAGTTCCTTCAGCTAATGCAACAATATATTATCTGTATGAGCCTGCACCAAAGAGGGCATTTGTCAGAGAAGAATTACAGATTATTCCCACAGACACTGTTACTCATTTTTAACAATTTCAATTCATCAATTAGTTTATCAAGCAGATTATCAGCTATGTCTTCAGATAACTTGAGCCTGTAATGCCCAGGTGCATAAGCTTTTTCCTTAGTGTGAAACACTCGTTTTGTGTCTCCAACTGCCAGAGACTTTTTATATGTTTGAATCATTTCAATATTATGTTTGTTTGATCTTAGTGTCTTGTTTGGATAATCAGGCATTAATGCACCATCTAACACTTGCTTGTAATGTTCATGACGAATGTCTTTATTTTTTATTGCTGTTTTTTTAATTCCTTTGGCTTTCGACTGACTGCCTTTTTGGTGCAGTATTGAATACATTTTTGACCTCAGTCCAACGTACTCAACTATTGGCACACCATTCAGTTCATCTTTAAACTTACCAGGCACTTTCTTGTTTTGTGTGCTAAACAATGGGTGATCTTTAGGATAATCAGACGTGTCATACATGTGTAACTCTGTTTTCATGTCTTCATAAAAGTCTTCAGTAGGCACATCAATGATCATAGAGTCAGTGTCAGTGTATAGCAGACGACACTCAGGATACTTTGGTTTGAAGTAATCATAATAAAATTCAAGCATCAACAGTTTTGACAACTCCAGAATTGCCATACCTATAAATACTGGCTTATCCAGTTTAACAATCTTTTTTTTGAGTGACACTGCATACAATGATGGATGAAATTCTTTATACCCTGTGTACTGAGGCTTACTTGTAAGTTTAATTGCGCCCGATTCAGTTGTGACCAGTCTCACATCTTTGCGGTGATGAGGATTTTCCATCGTCTTACCAAAACAGGCATTGTTCATAAGCTTAAAGAAGTCTTTGTCAAATGCAGTGTTGCCGTCTCTGGCACGCAATGTGGTGTTCTTCATTATGTAATCTTTCATAAAAGCACTCTGATCAAATTGAATACCTCTGTGAACTTTCTTTAGTACTAACCCGTGTCTGATGTAAAACTGCAGCAAGCGGTAGTGACAAACGTAATTAAATTTGTCATTCAAATTTGGCACAAGCTTAGTGTCTTCTTTTTTCCCTGTCATACTCATTTTCTCAACAGCTAATGGATAATCATTATGGTAATCGTGTAGATGGTGTGGGTACTCCAGGTCTACTTCAAAGATCCAACCCTTTGGATCGTTTCGATCAAGATTCATAATATTGTTTGTTAACCCTGACTCTGTTACATCATACTGTGACAAATCATACAGACAAAAGTTTTTCAAGGGCAATAATTCACACATTGCCCAGCCATACAAATTATTAGCATCAAGGTACGTAATGAATGACCTTGACCCCGGGCTTGAGGGGTCAAAGGTGTCCAGATATTTATTGTTGGCTCTGGCGTAGTTATTTGCTGCAATACTAATCCCTCCTCTCAATCCGCGTTCTACCATTTCACCCATCGTACGATCAGACAACAGGTCTATAGATATCTTACTGGATTTCAAAAATGCATCCCATGTCATGCCAGGACTAGTGATGTAGCAAGCAGGGTCAAGCTTGTAGTGTAACAAACCCTTTTCACGGTAACTTTCGAATACGTCTGCTAGCAAACAGACATCAGCCTTTAAGTACTGATCGTGGTAATCACCAATTGTCTGACACCCTAACTTATCCCATGCATCAAGTGCATGTTGGTATTCAGAGTCAGAAATACCTTTACCAATTAGTGTAGAATAAAAATTTTCTTTTGGTGGAAGACTCCTTTCTTCAAAAACTACCCAGTCACTGATGTACTCATATGGATAAACACCTTTTTTAATCAAGTCTGGCTCAAAATATTTACTTGTTATTGGATACTCACTCAGTCCTTCTGCCAGACTAGCCAACCCTAAAGACAGATGTTGCATAGAGTCATAAAATGCTAATTTATCTAATCTAAAAGTCAAGTATTTCTCTGTTGTCTGGGCAATGCAACTAATTTTTTTGTAAGACTCATCCACAGCCTGCATGATAATATGTGAATCATATCCTTTGAGATTGTGGAAAAAGATAGGTAGTTTATATTTTTTTGGATCTATTTTTAAAAACAAGTTACATTTGTTATGTGCGGCACCTCTGTAACGTCCAGTTATGTGATCATGGTCACGAACTTTATCACCTCCTAAAGGTTGTTCACAAATCCAACACATCACTGCTGCATCAAAATTCTGTTTGTCTTCTTCTGTCATTACCAAAGGCATCTGACAGTTTTCCAAATACTTTACTACCTGAATATACAGATGTCTCATTTCTGTTAAAAACTCAGCTGCTGCATTTTCACCCCTATAGATAACAGGTTCTGTATGCTGACCATCTGACCTAACAAGAATGTATCCAAAAGAACACACCACTTGGTCACTCAACTTTATAGTCTTTGGTAATGACTCTGGAACAGGACCGTCATACGGAACAACTAGAGATTCAAAATCAGCATACACTACAAACGGCAGCTTTTGCTGATTCCCATAGTTCTTAAAATACACTTGACTACCAGGATCTGGATACTTAAGTACTGTTTGTACGTCATCAGCTGACCTACAATTTAAAACATGTTTGTGTGCTACTGCAATAGAAGAAAACCTCTGTAAACATTTTTTACAAACTTCCTGTTTACACTTGTGTTTTGTTACATGATTGTGAAATAGACGTGACATACTCCTAATAATTGTGTAGTGAAAGTTATCACCTGAGCTTATTAGTAACATATCAACATGTTTATCTTCTGACTGCCCATAGGTTGGGGCAATTGGAGATACTCTAATTGGCTGTAACTTATTCTCAGATTGATTATCCCATACAAACACATTCACAGATATACCAGGATTTAGTTTTTCAAACAAGTCTATGTCCTCTATTTTAACAGGGAACTCAATGCCACTGAAGTTGAGTTCGTTTACAAATTTGGTATAGTTAGATACACGATCAGGTTTTGCTTTTACAAAATGAAGTTTAGCAAGCACACACCACATAAAACATAAATTATCATTGTTTTGAATATTGACTACAGCCTTTTTGTTTGCAACCTCAGTTGGAAGTGGTATCCATGATTTACCTAGTATAGGATGATATCTTGACTGCTTCAGTTGTAGTTCATGTACAAGGCCTTCATGCCAGCCAGACCCTTGCATTTCTGCTCTGTCAATTGCTTCATGGAAGTCTGGTAACAATCTTTCTCTAAACACTTTCTCTAGTTCTCTTCTCGAATTAACTGTGTGCTGCCTTGTCGAGATATACGTTACAATAACTTCACCAACATCTCTGACAAATTCTATTTTTGCAACAATCTGAATCTTTACACTATCAGAAAGAAGGTTATTTTGTATAACTAAAAAAGATCTTTCTATTGATTCATAGACATTAAAAATATTAAATATAGGTAAGTCAGTTGTGTGAAACACGTTTCTTAATCTTTGTCGGTTGTCCATCTTTTTTATTTGTCCGTCAAAATAATAAATATAAAATCACACCATGTGTAATAGCTCTTTATTGACTGTAATTCCAACAAATCATCCACTTTCCTGGTATGTGTCTTAAGGTCTTGTGCTCATGCTGCAGGTGTAATATCACTTTATTGACAGTAACAAATTCAATATAATCATGTTGTTTACTTATTTGGTAAAATATGTGTAAACACATACTCTCAAACCAGTCACAGTTAGCATCATAAACTATAAAATCTTGTGTCTTAAGATCAACAGTCTTGTAATTATAGCGTGGTGGTCTATTAGAATATATAAAAGTTACATTATATACCATGTATATTTTTGTTGGTGTTGAGAGTTTTATCAAAGGGTGTTTAACTTGTTTTTTTTAAGTCATTAAAACGCACAACACCTCTGAAGCTCTGTGTGATATCAAATGCTTGCCCGCTTTGTCTGTCCATCATTTTTATGGACAAAACAAAAGGCTAAATTAACCCATACCCAGTGGGCTGATCTGTCTTTAAGATAAGCTTTAGATGCTTAGTTGATTTCAGTTTGTTTTTCACTATGTCTCGTTCGTGTTTGTTGGGAATGACATCGTTTTCTCTGAGACAGTCTTCAAAGCTGTCACGATCCTTACAGTAAAACAAACAGATAAACTTTAACTGTTCACGAAAATCTTTTAGTACAGCATTATATTTCTGAGTGAGAATCCAAACACTGATGTTTGCGTGTCTGCCACTGAAGGCAAGTTCTGCTAAAGTATTTCTCTTTTTGACAATATCTTTCTCTGCAGAACAGTCATCAACAATAAACAATGTTGGCTGTCCTTCAAATTGCTTGTAAAAATATTGTAGGTAGTCATTCAGTTTTTTCTCAGGGTCGACTAAATAGATATTACTGTCAGTCCAAATGAATAAACGGTTGTGATAAGCTTTGTTGTGTTTTATTGTTGGACAAAATATTACAATGTTTTCAAAGTGGTGGATGTATCTTGTTTGTAATAGGTTAAGAACAAATTCAGTTTTCCCACACCCTGTGGCACCACAAAACAATCCACAGTGTGGGTCAAGGGTCATTAGGTTCATTTTAATACACAATATAATTTTAATAGATGTGTCCACTCAGTCTGCTTTCTGCAATATTGAGTTGTGCGTCATAAATTAGATACAAATATATGTTTATGGCTGCAGCAGTTTCAACCTTCTTTTGTATCTGAATTGTTATTCCATCACTACCGTTCTCGACAGTTCGTCCTGACCCATGAAGATAGTCATCATCTGTACTACGAAGGTCTAACCACAGTGCATACTTGTTTGTCAGGTATTGACCAATCCTAACGTCATACAGATGTAGATCTTTGCACGCAATGTTTGCTGGTTTATCTCTAATCCTTCCACCCGCAAAATACTTTGTGATCTCATCGTAGTGTTGATAAGGCAGCATTCCAGACGCGTACACTTGATTAGGACGGCCTTCGATTGTGCAGGACAAATGTGTAATCTTAGGATTGTAGAATTTTTCTGAATCCCGTTTGTATGGACTCATTGGTTCAACAAACAACATAAGAATACCTTTCAGTGACCTAGCAGGTGTGTTTAAGTTTATGTTCCACATCGGGTCACTCTTGTCTTTGGGTATTAAACTATGTCTAATCACACGGTCATAATAAATTGGAAGTCTTGACTGGTATTGATTTTGAATGAGTCTGGCTAGTTCAGTGTGTGTGACAATTTCATATTCCAAGGAAATGTTAGAGATCTTATATGTTGCATCTGTGGCAGATGATTTAATAACTTTGGAGTAGTCATTGAAAGTTAGTTCAAAGCTCAGACGGTCATTCAGTGCCCCTTGATAATAAGGCAAATGAGCTGTTAGAATTTCAAACTCAAGTGGAATGTAAAATCTGGTTCCATATGTTTCTGCTATAATAACTTCCTTTGGTACCCCAGTAGTTACTTTATCTCCAGCATTGATTCGAAGTTTACCAACATTATCAGACTGTATGCCTTGGTAAATACGGTCTTCTCGTTCTTCTCTTGTTAGCCAAAGGTCTTTGTAACAGTAGAACACATCTGAGTCATCAAGACTAAACACTTCCTGTCCTTCAAGTTTTACTTTAATAGTTCTAACAATTGCTCTGCCAAGATTGTCAACTAGTGTTCTGTTTACATCTGCCTCTGATGATAGTTCAATATTAAATGCAAGGCGTGCAGTGCCAGGAACAATAACGTCACTGGGACCTAGGTTTGGAAACTTGACTGTAAGTGTTTGATTCTGGTCTATGGTACTAGGATTGTTTGTGATGACTATTGTTTGTCGAATGCCCTTAACACCCAGGGGCTCACGTAGTTTTCTGTATGGGTCTAACTTTGATCCGTAAGACTGTGTCATTTTTATTATGCACAATAAAAAATAATAAATTAATAAAACAATGGCAGCGGGAGGATTTAATCATGAAGATTTTAAAATGGATGACATAAATGTCTCTGATAATAGTGTAACAGATATGTCGAGTAATACTTCTTTTTTACAACAAGAACTTTTACAAAGTAAAGTTAACTCGTTTTATGATAGTGTTAATGAGCGTCCATATCAAATAGATCCTAATCAGTTTGAATATGAAAAAGGACATTTATATTTAAAAACTATTGACAAAGGAAAAATACAATTGACTAACAAAAAAGACCCTACTAAGTTTAGAGCTTTAGGTACAATCAAAAAAGAAGGTGGTGTTGGTGCCTTGCGTCAACTTGGTGTTGGTGATAAAAGGTTGCCACTTCGAGTTGTTAGTGCTCTTCATGATGCGCAAACAAGGTTGCCAACAGGACAAGAAATTGATGTGGCACCAGTAACAAGCCTACCAGAAATAGCAAACACAGTAATACAAGAAACATCATTTACAGAAGGACAAATAAATGAGGAATTAAAAACAATTGGTGACTCTCCTTTGACAAAGAGGGAGTTAGCTGCGTTGGATAAAACACTGCAGACAATAAGAGGTGAGCTTTTGAATAATGTAGCTAAACTGGGTGAACTTGATAATCATATTGAAAAAGAAAAAGAGAAACTGGCTACTGCAGACAATGGGAATTATGACATTGAAATAAAAGAAAGAATACAACACAGATTAAAAGATTTGTATACAGAAAGATCAGCGCGACTAGAAGTGATTGAAAATGGAAAAAAAAAACTGAAAACACAGGTCAACAGAATTAGAGAAACTATTCAGAAAATACTTAATGAGGATACAACTTTGACTGAGAGATTAAAAACACTTTTCAGAGAGCAGGGTATCACTATTGCAAGTTTAATTACTGCTCTTGGATTTATTATTAGTACTGTAGTGTTAGCTGTAACAGGTGGTGGTAGTAGTCCAGCACCTCCAGCTCCTCCAACTCCATCAGACCCAAAAGATTTACAGACGTGGGTAAAAAAACAGTTGTCTCACATATCAGACTTGCTTAAAAAATTAGCTGTAAAAGCAGCAGATGCTTTACCAGGTATTATAGGTAGTGTTGTCAGTTGGCTTATTAGTACTACAGCAAAGGTAGTAGGGTTTATGGCAGAGCATGTATGGATATTTTTGGTAACAGTAGGAGGGTTAATTATAGGATACTTAATGAAACAGGTAAAGAAGTAATATTCCTAATCCAGTAAGGCCTATTACCAATGCAGTTCTCTCTGACTCATGTGTGTTTTCTTGGCCTGTTACTGACTGTACTGGTGCTGGTTCAGGTGTCTGTGCCGATGCTTGGGCTGTTATTGACATTACTGGTTTTACTATCTGTTCAGGTGGTGGTGTTGATATTTGTGTTACTGGTGGTGTTACTGGTTGTATGTGAGAGGTTGTTGGACTCAAGTTTACAGATTGATTAAGTCCTAATTTCTGATTACTCCCTGCAACAACTATTTCATTATTATAATTTGTTATTACTCCAATTTGTAGTTGAAGATCAGAAGGCAACATGTATAACCCAATGCCTACTACAAAGTCAACTTTTGATCTGGCATATCTGAGAACGTTTTGGTAACGTTGTATGCTAGATGGGAGATCAACAACTGAGTTAATAGAATCTTCTAAATTTGCTAAAAACTGTTTTTGTGCTTCAAACTTTCCACTTCCATTCAAAATATTAGATTTTGTTAGTGATTGTGCACCTAGAATACACCACACATACGTTCTGATAGACTCATTAATGCGTTCAACTCCTGCTTGAGTAAAACCATCACTCTTGTCTAAAATAAATGTTGACCATGCATTAGATTGTTTCTGTTCAATGGAGCCTAACCAGACTTCTGATTTTGATGAAAATGAAGAGTAGGGAGGCCAATAATCTTGTGGGTATTGTCTGTGACTCATAGCATAATATAATGTTCCCATGCCTTTGTGATCATCAAGTTTTTGTGTAAAGTCATACTTGGTACTGATGTTAAATTCATTACAGATCCGTTCAAATGCTTTCAAATCCATTGGATTGTTAAACTGGTTAAAACTAGATTCAGTTGGTAATGGTGTATGCAGTTCTGACAGTATTCTTCTAAGCTGGTAATAAACATGGAAACGATACACAGACCTAATCAGTTTGTTTGAGTGATTCAAATGGTCTGTAAATGAAACACCACAGCCTGTAGTAGAACACAGTATGGCAAAGTTAAGTTGGTTTTGAAACATCTGTAGTGGGCTTGAAGACCACTTTCTTGCAGTAGAGTCATCTGTAATTGGAGGGTTTAGGTAATGATCAAACGGATTCGGTACTTTGACTTGAAATAAATCTTGTTCTGACACAGCAATATCAAGCTGATTTAGTTGAATTATTTTTTGTTCATAGGTTGGTGCAACATTGTATTTGGCATCCACATTAAATTGGTATGCATTTACAGTATTAATTGTTGGTGATTTAAATTCCATCCTTTTTTTATGTGATAATAAAAATGTTTATTACCTTAACAAATATTGACACAAGAAAACCCATGTTGTTAAATAATGGTATTGATAATCGTGATGGTAACAAGGCTGTGGCTATCCATGAAATGTTTTATACAGTAAAGTGGTTTAATGTAACGGATAATACAAGTTTTTATATGAGTTATGTTAATGCTGGTAATAGTGGTTTAGACAAAAATATACACTTTATACCATCTGGGTATTATGACTTTTGTACTTTAGCTACCTGGTTTCAAAATAATTTAAAAATTAAAGCAACTTTAAATCAGGCTAACTTGTTTGTTGAATTAGAAATTCCTACAGACACTGTACCTTTATTTTCAACTGAACTTGCATATTTACTTGGTTTAATAGACAGAAATACAATGCCTGTAAATTGGGTAATGGGTTTTACAGATAATGGTACTAGTGGATGGTATTATACACCAGTTGTAACTAAAATAACTGGAACATATCCTGTTCATTTGTCAGTACACACATTTCTAAATGTTTATTTAAAAGAACTAAACACGACTGAAAATATATATAATGGAAAGCCTTCAGATTTGTTGAGATGTTTACCAACTGGAACTGCTCCGTATTGTGAAATTGAAGTTATTAGATTTCCTAATTTACAGTTTAAAAAATTAGGTTCCAGTTTCTTTGAGTCACTGAGCTTATATGTAACTAATCAAGATGAAAAACCAGTTGTAATGCATGATTTTACTGTTGTTTTAGAAGTTAAATAGTTTTATTTTTGATAAAAAAATGAGTGGCGGCCCGAAGACAAAAATTATTCCAGTTTCATGTCCGTCAGTAGAGTTAAAAGATTTAGCTGACGTGCAAGATTTCGAAAAAGAAGGCGAGGTAGGAGAAGTGTATGGCCTTGAACTTGTGTCCGTTGGGTTGTACAAACGAAAGGCAATTGAAGATGAGAGACAGTTTCCTAAACTTAGTCAACTTCGTGATGTTACTGTTCCTACTCCAGTAAGTAATGTGTTATACAGTTTAAAATATGTTGGTAATAAATGGGTAATTATTCCTACCCCTGTTTCGCTTGCTCCTGTTCCCATTGTATGGGACATAAATTTTGTTTTTATCAGTCCTTATGTTTATTTTACTGATGAAGGTGCCCTAGTATTTAAAAAAGTTGTTAACTCTGAGCCAACGTTTGTAAGTCTTGTGCCAAGCTATTCCGCAGAAACCAATAGCAGAGAAAAACTAAAACTTCAAGAGTATGGGAAACGAAGGTATCTTCTAACAAATAGAAAGGGTAGAACAGATACTTCTATTTCGTTCGTACCAGCAAATTTTACCATAGATAGAGAAGCGACAATAGTTTTTGAAATTCTCATGAGATCTGTGGAAGCTGCGAAAGAAGCAGATATCGCCCAGGGAATCAAACTTACATGGGATACCACAGTAGCAGAGTCAACAAAGGTTGTTATTGCTATTAGAAAAATCAATACAGATTTTGAAGTTTCGAGTAGTGTCCCTGCCGTTAAAGTAATGATTGATAAAACAACTCTAGTTTATCTAAATTTCATAAACCTGGAACACATAGATCTTGTTTCGTTTTATTACGCTAGCAAATTGTATACATTTGAAGAGTTGCAAAATAAAATAGAAGATTAAAAAAATATTTGCCATAAAAAATGCCACCATTGTATCCTCAAATACAATCTGATAAAACATTAAAGGCAGATTCATTTCGTTTAATAAATATTACAGAAGCATTAAAATATTTGGAAGAAGAACAAGCAAAATACTCTCGATGTAAAAGACGATATAAAACGGTCTTCAATTCTGTACACAACACATCAATGACAATGGGTGTGGTTTCGGCTGGATTATCTGTAGGAGGTATAGCTCTATTTGCTACTGGAGTTGGAAGTGTTATAGGAATTGCTGTTGAAGGTATTGGCCTTGTCACAAGTCTAGCATGCTTTGGTATGGAAGCTATTAACAAAAGATTTTATATGAAGTTGCAGAAGCATGAAGCCTTGAGTACGCTCGCAGCAGCTAAGCTGACGAGTATGAAACTTATTATTAGTAAATCTTTGGAAAATAATGAAATTGACGATAACGAATTTAAGAGAGTCCAGGATGATTTGGCTAACTATAAACAACAAAAATCTGAAATACAGAATAAGATGCGTAGTCAGGCTGTAAATGTTGAAGAGCTAAAGCAATCTTTTTTAGAGGAAGGAAAGAAAATAGGCGTAGAAGAAACTATGAAAAAAGTTTACGGACTGTTAGGCAAGTAAAGATCAGTTTTGGTAATCATTCATTAATTCTGAAATACTCTTCACAAAGAGATGTCATGCCTTTTATGCCTGCTCATTTGACGCCATCTGCACCACCGCCAGAGTACTACTGAGAAAAAAAAAGTTTTTTTATTGTCCTTGTATCTTGATAAAACTGATCGAGTAAGTTGTGACTTAAGTCAAGTTGTTGTAAGAACTTAGGGTAAGTAATTAATAAGTTCTTATGGCAACTCACTTAAAGGTTACCTATGTAGGTTCCTAGAAGTTAGTTGCAACTTGTTAATAAGTATTAAGTTTTGATTGACATCACTTGATAGAGATAAAGAGATAGATAAATGGGGGATCCCAAAATAATAAATTCAATAGAGTCGCATCCGTCATGCTCATCATTTTTTAAAAATTAAAGGGTTGATTCAGAAATAACGAGAGTGTAATGGGATAACTGAATTTTGTTATTAAAAATAGCGTAAATTAGCGACGGATGCGGCTTTATTGAATGTATTGGTTTGGGATCCCCCATTTATCTATCTCTAAAGGAAATAAAAGATACGTTGATGAAAATGTTTCAGCTAACTCCCGTGCTGACAGTGGCGGCTTTTGACAGAGACCGTGCTGTGCCCAACGATGTCGTATATAACATCACAGACGGTAAGTTACTACAATCGTTCTTTTGTTTGTTTGTTTATTTGTTTGTTTGTTTGTTTGTTTTTGTAAACTAATCTCACGATAATAAACTCATTAAAAATAAAACAAACCATTAAAGAACCTCTAGACTATGACTGCTTTATGTTAGCATTAGAGAGGCCCATTTTGTTTTAATCGAGTAGACAGACGGTTTCTTTTCGAAGGTAACTGACGATGTGATTATAGCCATCGTAAAGTACCAAACTTGTTAAGTACTACGCTTAAATATTCACGTTCGCCCCATCGCCCGTAGAGCTTATCGTACAATAAAAATCCCTAGATTTACAATGGAAATGCACTGGTAAAGGTTTTCAATGTGATTTTTCCAGTTTCCGTTTACTGCCCAAGCATGTTTGGCTTGAACCACAAAACAGGGGAAATTTTTGTGGCCAGTAGTCAACTGGATCGAGATAGTTCACCATTAAAAAATTCAAACGGACTCTGCAGCCTCACAGTACAGGTAAATATTATCCTGTTTACTTCCACACACCCTAACATTTAGCATCGTCTACTAACTACATCGCCTCAATGATCACGAATTGCGCGTGTGAAACCACTATTCACACTGACCGAGGGGCTAAGCACTATGCATAGACGATGTATCGACTATAATGCTCACGGATATGGATAGCACCCGATTAGTCAAGCCACTCAGATACGTGAGCTTTCTAGCTGTTAGCTATCATCGTTGATACATCCCCGTATAAGTACGCCAGTGGTGAAGGGATTAACCCATTGGCTTTCGGTAGAGCTTTTTGTCGAGGTGATTCCTGCAGGAATCATCTCGACAAAAAGCGCTACCAGCAACCAACGGGTTATAGTATTCCTATGCAGTGAACTTAAGTACTCGTCTGCTTATTTAACTTTCACAAGTATATAGGAGTGTTTCCCCGTAGCGGGGTTTGTTCTTGTTTCGGATCAAAGCAGTTCCCGGAAGAGAAAAAAAAGGGGGGAGGAGGGGGGAGGGAGGGGGGCAGGTTGGAGGTGTGGGAAGGGGAGGCAGTGAAGCGATTTGCTCGCCTAAGCATTGACTTAGCCATTGCCAGACAAAGGGAGGCAATTTCCAAAATTATATTTGCTTACGACATTATTTAACAAAACAAAGAGTAACTAAACAGCGAACAACGAAACAATTCCTTTCTTCTTCTTCTTCCTTTGTCTTGTTTGTTTGTTTGTTTGTTTGTTGCAACTTTAAGTTTTTTTGGGAAATTTTAGTTTAGTTTCTTACGACACATTGTTTTCCAAAATACACATGTATGTTCCTTTATTGGAAGAAATTGGACAGTCATGGTCCCAAATATAACTTTATGCTCAAAAAGTGTACCGTTTGTTGAGCGTAGGCTACAGAGTTGGACCAGCATCCGCCACAGAGGGGCAACTACACAGCCATGCAGAAAGTGACCATCACAGTTGAAGATGTCAACGACAACAGACCAACCTTTTCAGGCACCAGATTTTCCGCACGAATTTTGGAAAACTCCACGGAAGGCACTCAGTTAGGTCTAGACAATGGAGAACAGATTTACGTTCAGGACAAAGACCAGGTAGGAAACGAAAGGAACTTAAAGATAATTTTACACATGTAAACCATTCAGTGCCGAGAAAATTTGAACACCACCCAACTGCAAGAGGTATAGATCCTCATGAGCCCCCGCAGTTGCGGGGGCTTATGAGGATCTATGCCTCTTGCTGACACCACTTTGAATCCATGTTCCTGGACATCTAGGATTTTGAGGTTTTGAATCAACGAAAATTATAGAAACACAGTCTGCGTCAGCTGGCACTTTACTGGTTAAACCATTGGTATAATAACAAACTATGGACTGATTACTAGACGCCAGGTTATTCTGCACCACCCTTGGGCTACCATGATCGTTGTGTCTCCTTAAGTGTAATGTAGTTTTCAGAGGACAACACCTAAATTTGGAAATTTCGACCTTACGTCTTACTGTGTTAAAAGCTTAACACAAAAGGTCAAGATCTTTGTCTTGTCTATCGCGTGTTTTCTTTTCCTTGTTTCCTTGTGTTTTACACGTCACGCAGTTGTTTGTTTTTGGTTTGGATGATAACACAAGCCGAGGCAATTATTTTTGTTACTGTTTTTTTAGGCACGTTCTAGGTCCTTCTTTAATGTGTAGTCGGGAAAAATAAATTTGCACGAAGCATAAAGCGCATGTTTTTGATTTAATCTGGTTTAACAATTGGTCCATCCTTAGCATCCTCGCACACTTTTCTACTTTTATTATACTTACCTATTTTTCAGGGTACCAACAGTGCAATAAATCTCACCCTGTTCGACCCCACGAGTACGTTCGAGCTGTTGTCGACAAGCATGCAGTCGAGTGGAATACTATCCATGCGGGTCAAGAACCATACGAATCTTGACTTTGAAGCTAGAAAACAGATCAATTTTACGGTAAGGATTTCGTTGTCATCGAATCAATGGGAAATTACATTATGATTTACGTGTACATGCGTGGTCACTAAATCCCGCCGTTGAGCTGAAGCCGTAATCTTTTACGTGGCATTGTAAAACCCCTCCCCCCACCCGAACCCCCCCCCCCCCCCCCACCCCTCTCGCCGCAACCCCTCTTCTCCCAAAAATCATAATTTGCCGGTTATGTTTGAAACTCATCAGAGAAGACATTTACAACACAACAGTCTTTTCGTTTGGTTATTCTCTGCATTTTACACGCTTGGCAGTCACATTTTGGTCTGTATTTTGAAAATCTTCAGTGCATGTTCTAAATTGATGTTTCAGTGGTGCTAAAAAATACGATTTGAATTAATCCAGTGTATGAAGGTATCGTTCTGAAAGTTATATGAATAACCAACACAGAAAGAAACACACTTTGACAGGACAAACACAAAACAGTAAAATGTTTTATGCTGGCCCTTTAAAAGCGTGTTTCTTTTTTCGGTATCTTTTTGAATTTTACACGCTTGGCAATCACCGTTTTGGTCTGGATGTTAAAAAGTTACGCGTTTATTTCTTGGCATGATGTTTTTAGATCACGGCAGAGGACAGTGGTGGCGCGGGCAACATCAACAGTACTGCACATGTTACAGTTCAGATCCTCAATCTCAACGAATTTTCGCCCAAATTTACCCAGAGCAACTATTCGAAAGACGTTCAAGAGGGCACCCCGAAGAACACTATGGTCATACAAATTACTGTAAGAAATGTCTTTTATCTAGTGATCATTAGTTACATTTAGCTCGGGTTAGAATGATCAACATTGTCCGCTAAACACTAGTTGGTGACCGTGGAACCAAAACGAAAGATTGGTGGATTGATTGGTTGACTGATTGATTATTTGGCCGACTGACTGGTTGCTTGCTTGCTTCATATGCTTGGTTGGTTGGTTGGTTGGTTGGTTGGTTGGTTGGTTGGTTGGTTGGTTGGCTGGCTGGCTGGCTGGCTGGCTGGCTAGTTGGTTGGTTGGTTTGCAGTTGTGTTGTTTAATCGGTGGATTGATCGATCGATCTATCTGTTGATTGTACTTTATGTGCAGCAGGAAAGACGTATGCGGGATGCGGCAGACTGTGAGAATGACCAGTAGATGGAAATGACACAGAAAGAAAACATTTTATCAAAACACGTAAATGTCTCAGTTAAACAGAAAATGCTGCTTATATGTGAAATGTACATTTACTTTTATCTTAATTTTTAAACAGTGGCAAGATGTGATGAAAGACAAATTTCCCTTTTACATATTGGGACAATAAAGTGTATTTGTATTTGTATATGCACACAAACGTTACAGCGGCATATGTCTGCTGGTCTGTGAATTTGGAAAATATGGCACCAAGTCGTAAGGCTCAAAATGACAGGCAAGAACAGGCATGTATTAGCATTAATCGGTTATGAACATTCTCTTTTGATTCCAGGCTCACGATAGTGATGACGGAGACTTTGGGCATATCGAATATTCTTTGCGAAACGACAGGGGCATGTGAGCACAGATCCTTGTATATTTCTTGTAGAAGTACGAATGAAAATCAATCCTGCATTGAAGAGAACAGCTGTAAAACTTACTATTTCTTTTTTTTTAAAAATAGCATGAACTATATAGATAGCAACACTGAGAGCTTGAAAACGATCTGCTCCATGGCGGGCTTTGATTCATAGACTGAATTCACATATATAACGGGTAATTAATGTTGCCTTGCCTCAAGTAAGACTTTTCTACCCTTCTTTTCATAATCCATGTGACCAGGCACACGTACCAGAGGTGTTGCTCTGCCTTTTGAGCGTAGCGAAAGGAACTGCCCCGCGTACAAAGGAGTGTTAGAGCAGAAACGTCTTTCATTTAACATTGGAATTTTGGAATTGTCTGTCCAGCTTTATTGTAATCGTACTTAGAACATTTATAAAGGAGGTCCCGAAATCTATTCAACACCTAGCAAGCTGTGAAGGCCACTGCACAACGGAACCTTAACATTGTATAGCGGACATGCACTTCACAACATTAGTAGTCCATTTTCAAATGTCAGTGTATGTTCCCTAGTGCTTTTAATTTCAGTGTAAAAAAAAAAAAAAAAAAAAAAGTGATCCATTATCCGAAGACTTAAGTAATGCAATCCTTAAATTTAGCTATTATCTACATGCAGTAATGTAGGACGATGTAAAACGATAGTTTTAAAACATTTTCTATTAACATCCTTAAAGGAACCGGCAGACCCAGATACGATGCAACATGAACCTTTCATTTTACCAGGTTTCAAATCAGTTCCACCGACGGAACAGTCACGCTGCTTTCCAACCAAACTGACCGCGAGACCGTTGACACCTACTACATGTTAGTGCTGGCGACGGACGGAGGAGGGTTGATTCAGACGGCCCCTCTGATCGTCACCATCACCGATGCCAACGACAAAGCACCGCAGTTCTCCAGGAATCAGTATGATGCACTGCTCGATGAAGAATCTTTGACGTTCAGCCGTCCGCTTACACTCCAAGTAAGAATTTAAGAAGTCACTACCAATAGTCCTGCTGTCATAGCATTTATGAAATTCCTTATTCTGACATTCAGGTATTAACCCCTTTTCTGACAGCCGCTAGAAATGATGTCCCTGGAACCATTGCATATTTGCTGCTGGTTAACCCTTTCGAAACATGCCACATCTGGATACGCGGCGAACCGCCGCGTA
>BTPG01000008.1:156940321-156971944 GCA_036245525.1 Semisulcospira habei
CTCTCAATTTTAGCCTAGGAACCCGTTGTGCCCCTGCACCAACCGGGAGGCACTCGGGGAACCCACAGAGGGGCCGAGAGTGATCTCCCGTGACTGCCCATCCGGTTCCGAGTCATGTGATGCTTACTCAGTTTAGGCTACTTAGCTTCCCAGCGGCAAGCGGGGCAGGAGGGAGGGTCCTCCGAGTCATGTCATCGGTAAGTATTTTTCGAAAAAATACCTTTTAGAGAAAAATGCATTTATTTCCTCAAAAACATTACCGATGACATGACTGATAGGGAGAATTACGAGCAGGAGGAGGGTGCCGCTGTCCGCAAAATAACCCAGGGGGCCTGCAGAGCCATCCTCCCAGTCGCAAACTCCCGACAATTTTAGCTAAGTAGCGTACCTACGGCGCCTGTGGCGCCGGGAGGGAGTGTTGCGCTGCCGTGATGTCCCCCACCAGAGCGAGGTTGTCTCGCTGGCCTGCCAGATCCCGGAGGTAGAAGCGGGCGAAGGTAGATTCCGCTCGCCAGCCTACTGCCGCCACAATGTCTTTAACAGCACAGTTCCGGTCAAAGGCAAGACTCGTGGCCATGGCACGTACCTCGTGCGCGCGTATCTTAAGCCTCTTTGCTCCCTGTGGGGAGAGGTCCTGGTAGGCGGACCGAATGACCCAGCGTAGCCAGGAAGAGATCGTCTGGGCCGAAATGTCATGTCTGCCGGGCCTAAGAGGCAGGAAGAGGCGTGAGCGTCCTCGACGGACGGCTTTGGTTCTGCGTAGATAGACGCGTAAGGCGCGCACAGGGTCTTGTTGCCTGGTCTCTCGAGGGAAGTCCATTCCCCGCAGCGGTCGCAGTGTGATCATTTGTGGCGCCGTCAGTGGAGACCTGGTCTTGGCAAGGAAGGAGGGATCTGGGAGAAGGTGCACGGAGCCATCCGCACGAAATTGCAGGCAGGTAGGGCGCACCGAGAGCGCGTGCAGCTCGCTGACTCGGGCCGCTGTGGCAAGGGCCAAAAGGAAGCAGGTCTTACGAGTCACGTCCTGAAGGCGGGCCAAGGGCAGTGGTTCGAATTTGGATGAGTTCAGCCACGTCAGGACCCAGGGAAGGTCCCAGCGCGGGACGAGAGAGCGGAGTACCGGACGTCGCAAGCCGAAGTGCGACATAAGGTCGGCGATGTCCTTACAGGCGCCGGGGTCCGGACGTCCAAGGTGTCGATAAGTGTCGGCAATCATGGAAAGGTATCCTCTGATGGTGATAGGGGCGAGACCCTGGTCTCCAAAGAGCCAGAGGAAGAAGTCCGCGAGCTGGGGGTGAGTCAAACCCGTGGGGTCGAGACGGAGGTCCTCACACCAGGCGCACAGCACTCGCCACTTTCCCTCGTAGACGCGTCGCGTTGAGGGTCTGCGGGCCGAAGAGATCGCCTCCACTGCTGCACTCGAGAAGCCTCTAGCGGTGAGGGCACGCCGCACAACCTCCAGGCGTGAAGGAGGAGACGCTCCGGGCACGGGTGGAAAAGGGCCTGTCGAGGCTGTTTGAGCATCGTCCGGGGCGTCGGTAAGCGCAAAGGAGGGCCCGTGGCGAGGCTGAGGAGGTCTGTGGTCCAAGAGCGGTTCCAGGAAAACGGGGTGACCAGGAGAACAACGGCGTTGGATCCCCGGAGTTTGAGGAGGACTTTGGGGACAAGGACCGTCGGGGGAAAGGCGTAGGCGATCAAACCGTCCCAGGGGATGGAGAGAGCGTCGACAGCCCAGGCCAGGGGATCCGGGACCGGGGAGACAAAGAGGGGAAGCTGATGGTTCCACCTCGTGGCAAACAGATCGATCTGAGGAGTCTCCCAGTCGGCGCAGATCATCTGGAAAATGTCCTGGCGAAGAGTCCATTCCGTGTGTAACATCTGACCACGACGCGAGAGCGAGTCGGCGAGGACGTTCAGGTGGCCCGGAATGTGTCTCGCTCGAAGGAAGATGCCGCGGGTCTGGCACCAAAGCATCAGCCGGTAGGTGAGCATGCCCAAGTCGGGAGAGTGTGTGCCGCCTTGCTTCTGAAGGTACGCCACCACCGTCGCGTTGTCGGAAAGGACCAAGAGCTCCTGGCGCAGCAGACTCGATTCCCAAGTGATGAGGGCTTGCCAAACAGCCTGAAGCTCCAACCAGTTGATGTGACGGGCAGACATCTCTGGCGGCCAGGCTCCCGACGTCGTTCGGAAGTCCGGAAACAGGTGGGCACCCCACCCTGAGAGGCTCGCGTCGACACACAGGGATAGGCGAGGAGGGGGAGACGCGAGGGGAACTCCCGAAGCCAGCCACGCCGGATCCATCCAGCGCAGCAGATGGGGACGAAGAAGCGCAGTGACCGGTACCAAGGCTGCCAAGTCGGCGGAGGACGGGCGCCAGTGAAGGAGGAGGTGCAGCTGTATGGGCCGATAGTAGAGACGCCCCAGGGGCAGGAGATCTGCAGCGGCGTTCATCGTTCCGAGAAGCTGTAGCCAAGTCCTGGCAGGTGCTGCGTCTAGCCGGCAAAGATCGGCGGTCAAGGAGGCTAACCTCTGAATCCGCTGTTCCGAAAGACGAACCAAGTTCAGATCGGTAGCGAAGTCCATGCCTAGGTGGACGAATCGGCGACTGGGCGAGAGATCCGATTTCCCTCTGTTGAGGAGAAAACCGAGTCGCGCTAACAGCCGGATCAAGGCGTCTCTGTCCGCTGAAAGAACGGTCGCCGATTGGTTGCGTAGGAGGAGGTCGTCGAGGTAATTGGAAGTAGGGCTGGACGATGACTGACGAGCCTTGGCCACTACCGCGTCCATCAGGCGAGAGAATACCCAAGGGCTGAGGTTGAGACCAAACGGAAGGGCCCGGAACTGGTAGACTGCTTCGTCGAAGGCGAAGCGCAGGTACTTCCTGGAGGTAGGGTGAATGGGAACATGTAAATACGCCTCTGACAGATCCAAGCTCACGGCGAAGTCCCTTGGCTGCACCGAGGCCCTGAGGGACCGAGCGGTTTCCATGCGGAAGTGAGGAGCCGAAATGAAGGAGTTCAGCTTGGAAAGATCGAAGATCGGGCGCCACCTGCCGTCCGGCTTGGGCACCAGGAAGAGGCGACTGTAGAAGGCCGGGGAGCCGTGACGCACAACCACCTCCGTGGCACACTTCTGCAGAAGAGCGGAGACCTCGGAACGCAGAGCGCTGGACTTTAACGGGTCGGAGGGCATGGCGGTCCACAGAGGGGCCCGTCGCAGCGGAGGAGGAGAGCGAAACGAAATCCGAAGGCCGTCGGAGACGGTGGTCCTGATCCAGGGGTCGTCTGGGAACAGCGAAAACCACTCTTCGCTGAACCGGGCAAGCCTCCCGCCGACTGGAGGACCCAAGACGGTCGGCGGGGGCGGAGCTAGGGAGTCAGTGAGCCCGCCCGCGCCCAGGGCGACGGGCAGGTCGGGACCGGGCGGGGGCAAAGGAGCTAACCTGACCGGGGCGACCAAAGGCAGGGCGGCGGTGGGGGTTACGAGAAGGGAGGGGGTCTGAGGACGCAGGAAGTCCGGAGCCCCGCAGGGCGCGACCCGCGGCCTTGCGGGAGGAGCGAAAGCGAGAAGGCGCAGATTTGGAAGGCCACCGATCCGAGTTCGCGATCTTAACCGAAGACCAGGTATCGCCAAACAGAAGTGATCCACCTAGGGGGGCACGACGCAACTGGTTCTGCAGGTCCGAAGGCAAACCCCGGCAAGCTCGCAGGACAGCATCTCGACGCATGAGGTCACAATTGGAGGAAGCCGCCATGGCGTTGACAGATGAGTGATACGCCGCACGATTAGCTACCTCCGCGAGGGCGAGAAGATCTCCTAACAGGGGAGTGATGGAAGGATGCCAAGCTTCCTCTATCCGCTGTACCGCCGCTCGGGTGACAAGCTCGAGGAAGCCCGAACAAGCAAGGGTGTTACGAACCAGGGCCGCTGTAGCATCCAAACCTCGAGGAAAGGCGCGTTTCAGAAGCGAAGAGCCGCCAGCCTGAAGAACAGCCGCCGGATCCACTGGAGGAAGAGCGCAGACAAAGGACTGGGAATGTCCAGAGTACCACTCCTGCCGGAAGGCGATGTCGAGGCCGGGGGGCCATCTGCGGTCGCCGAAAAACTGATGTTCCCTAGGGGCAGCGAGGAGGTGCGCGGAGAAGGCGTCCCGCATGTCGCTGAAACCAGGAGGCTGAGGAAGAGACTTAAACTTCTTCGTCTGCCGACCAGCATCGACGAAGGCCGATACCTTGCGCTTGAGGGGGGGAGACGGAGGGCAAGCGTCGACTGGGAGGGAGGCGGAAACGATGCGGGCGGCCTCATCCAAGGCGAGCAACGTAGCCGCGCGAGAAGAAGAAGGCAGCGGAGAAGAGTCCGAGATGTCCGAAAGGGACGAGCGGGAGGCGGGGGAACGGCTACCTGGGCCTAGCAGGGCAGAAGCAGAATCCTCAGCCAGCAAACTCAAGGCGTCCTCGTCCCGGGGAGGAGGGGGAGCGGCAAGCGGACTGCCGCGGCGAGAACGGAGAGGTCCCCGAGAGGCGTCCAGCCGGGAGGAGAAGGGAGAGCGACTACGAGGACGGGAATGAGGGGGACCCTCCCGGCGCGGGCTCCGCGCGGAGCGACGCCTAGGGGAAAAAGACGGCCGACGCGAAGAGTGATGGGGCGAAGACCGCCGGTAGCGCGAAGAAGACCGCGGCAAAGCCGCAACCAGGCGAGGGGGGCTGGAGGGCGTCCGACGAGAATGATGATGCCGACGACGAGAGTCCCACGGCGAGCGAGATCGCGGCGAATAGGGAGAAGCCCTGGAGGCGTGAGTCCTTGGTCGCGTCGCACTTCGTCTCTGAGAGCCGGGCGCTAAAAGGCGGGCTCCCTGCCGGTAACTTGACTCCTCGTAGGAGTGCGCGGGCGTGAGAGACGAGCGAGAACTGACCGCAGACAAGGGGCGGCGAGGGTCGCGTCCCCTTGGGCCGAGCTCAGGGAGGACGGCACTTGGGGTCTGCAAGGTAGGGTCAGTTGTCCGAACAGTGCTGGGTGTACGTGTTCTAAGCGGCGTCCTATCCATGGGGTCCGAACGGACAAGCTTGGTCCCTGCTCCTGACACACTGGGGGACGCTCGGACGGGAGGGTTACTCACAGGTAACGGCCGGTCCCGCCTGTAAAATCTCCAAAGCTGCGACCACTTCAGTTCTGGCCACGTGGAGCAGAGGTCACAAGAGCGGCCCGAGGCACAGCCAGAGCAAGGGAGGCATACAGCGTGGTTGTCCGTTGGCCACTGGAAGTCGCCGCAGAGGGTGCAGGTTCGCACTTGGCAACTGCAACACACAAACAAACAAGCGTACAAGCGAGAGCACGTGGCGGCGCCCAACAAGGGGAAAGGGGAAACTAAGGTGACAAAGTCAACATACCCAAAGTGAACACACAATTCACCCCCCCCCCCCCCCCCCCCCCAAGGAGCGAGCGCCGAGGCACGAGGCCGGCAAGCTAATAGTCCGGGGCGCAGCAACGCTCCGCCAGCACCCGGCTACCCAACGTAACCGCAACAAAAGACGGAAGCCGTCTGGCACAACACATGTTTCATTGGTCAATCTCTGCATGAAAAACAAAGACAGTTTATGCGCCCGCGCTCGGTATTAAGCGACACGGCGTAGGCCCCAAGGGCCAAGCCGAGAAACAAAGCACGGCGCCAGGTTAAACAAACAAAGGCTGAGAAGAGCTCACGACCGGCGACCCGCTTGGAGGCCGGCCGAAGGCCAATCAACTACCTTACCTCTCCGCAGCAACCGGGGCGGGGGACGACACCTCCATACCACAACAGCGCCGAAGGCGGGAAAGGAGGCCAACCGAAGAGGCGAGAAGGCAGCAGAGGCAGAAGAAGAAGCAGCTGAAGGTAGCAGCACACGGCAAGAGTCCGCAAGCGAAGCAAGTCCCAACACAGGACAGAGACGGGTTCCAAACCGGTCGAAAGTAAGCGAGGCCGGAGGCTAGCAAAACACGTCTGCACTAGACGAGCTAAGTAGACTAAACTGAGTAAGCATCACATGACTCGGAACCGGATAGGCAGTCACGGGAGATCACTCTCGGCCCCTCTGTGGGTTCCCCGAGTGCCTCCCGGTTGGTGCAGGGGCACAACGGGTTTCTAGGCTAAAATTGAGAGTAAGTAGACACTTCCCTATCAGTCATGTCATCGGTAATGTTTTTGAGGAAATAAAGTCAAGTCGCCGTTGACAGTACAATTATAAAGTTGTATCAGTTATGTGGCTGTCGGTAGCGTTTCCGTCGCGATGTATGGATTCCGGCAGGAATCGTCGGGATAAAACGCGCTACCGACAGCCAATATGTCAGCTTTAATTGCGCAGGGAGAGTCTACATCCCAGTGCGCAAAGGCCATCGGGCCGACGTCGGCCGCCGTTGGCCCGCGCACGCCTGTGCGCGGGCTAACGGCGGCCGACGTCGGCCCGATGGCCATTGGCGCATTGGGATTTAACCCATAACCACTCCTAACATCCATTTTACCATGCTGACCTTCCTCTTTGCTTTGTATTTTAGGCCGTTCTATAGTGACCGTGAGAGCCACAGACGCCGACAAAAGCGCTCCCAACAACGTTCTTCTCTACTCCATCGAAAGCGGTGGACAGGATCGCTTCAGGATCAATTCCACAACAGGCACAATCACGGCCTCCGCAGCACTAGATCGAGAAAGCCTGCTCAGCTACACTCTAGTCATTGTTGTCAGAGACCAAGCTCCTGGTCCAAAATCCACATCAACAAATGTCCAGATAACCGTCAATGATGTAAATGACGAGAAGCCGAGTTTTTTAAACAAGAGTGTGAACATTGAGAAGAATGAAGGATTTTATGGGATTCTTTACCCCATGTCAGCGACGGATCCCGATTCCAATCCACATTTGAATTATTCCATTGTGTCGGTTAGCAGTTCCGGTCAAACGAGGTCTCTTCAGGTAAGAACTCTCGGTACAGTTGTGAAGTAAACGCTTTCTTTTGTGCATATTTTCCAACGAGTTAAAGATCTTCGGGCCGATGTCGGCTGCAGTCGGCCCGCGCACAGCCGTGCGGGGGCCTACTGCAGCCGACGTCGGGCTGATGACCTTTTCGCCCACTGTCCTCTTTCACTCTCAACGCTTAGGCGATAAAGGAGGTGATCCCGACAGGCATATGAAAAACACACTCTTTCCAGAGTGGCTGAAGCTTGACGAGAACCGTCAACTGTTTACGCTCATTCGTTTGATGGTCCCTGAGTTTGGACCTTACGTCTGGGTGGCGTGAGGCGCAAATTCACTGACCAGCAAGCATTTGTTGCTGATTCTATAATATTACATAATACGAACATGAAAAAAAGTAGTACTAAGACGGGAAAATATCAAAACATTTTACTACATTGCCAATATTCCGACAGAGTATGGAAATAAGACTCCCACCCTTCACCCCCCTCCCTCCACTCTCTCCCCTCACATACACACACGCATGCCGCCCCCCCCCCCCTCCCCTCCCCTCCCCACCACCACCACCACCAGCACTATCATGCGTCGTATATTGTACTGTATGTTAAATAATAAACCTCAAGTGTCACTGTTTGGACAGAGTTGGATTACCATAGACTCCAGCACTGGCAATCTTAGAACCCTGAAACCGCTGAACCGCACCGCTGTGAGCAAGTTCGATGTGCAAGTGCAAGTAGAAGACCTAAACGGCCGTCGTAATGTTCCACAAAATGACCCGGGTGAGAAATATATGTCTTTTGTTTCGTTTGTCTTGCTGTGTGTAGACATCTTACTAAACTGAAATAATGTATTTTTCTGGCTGAGTAATTATGTTTTTATCTGCACGCGCCAGGCACAAATAGTTTAATAATAGCTTATTTTGACCCATTTTGTCTTGATACACTAAAGAGATGGATTCATCATAAGAGTTCGAGGGTTTTGCAAAAAAATATATATAGCTTGAGGTAGAGAAGCCAAGCTGTTTTTGCACCACCAGTCTTTAGAGAAAACTTCCAGGAATTTAGACCTCAGGGCTCCGTGTGTTTACTCTGTGAAAGTCAAGAAAGAGGATTACTAGGTCCCTCGTTTGTCACACGAACTTTCCTAGAAACGTAAAGCAGTCTTTTGAAGGCCGCTCTAAACTGTGAATCCTGATAGGCGTACACCGCCACGTTCAGTCCAGAGTTACACGTCGCTAATGTTGCTGCTGCTAGCTTGACGTCACCAGGGAGATCCACGTGAAAACGCACTACTGCAATGCAAAAATACGGAGTCCACAAACACACAAAGATGCCCCAGACCAAGGCCATGCGTTTGATCAGCTGGAGATTTTTGGCCTGTCTTTTCTTCTCAGCATCTTGGCCGCCTTCGGCGTTGACTGACGCGACCACAGAGTGGATGGCTTTAGCTTGCGATGCAGCAGTCCTGAATATCGTAGTGTACAGTCCAAGAGTCATTAGCGTCACCAGGAAATACAAGGAAACATGAATGTAAGTTGAAAGCTCCGTTTTAGGAAAGATCACGTCTATTCCGCATATGGCTTCATTTGGATCAGGTTCCAGAAACCTCATCAGGCACGCGTGTAGGATGTAAACTGGAAACAAACAGATCAAAAGTCTGACCGTTCGTTTATACGTGACCTCTCTCTGATAGAAGAACGGACGCATGATGAAGACGAAGCGATCTATAGCTATGTGCAGAAGTGTAAAGACGCTGGCTATGCAGGCCGCAAACGTGACAGATTCATACAAATGGCACAGCCATGGGTTGTCCTCAAATGTTGCATGAGTTTTTCCGTTGATCCAGAACACACTTACTATTTTGTTCATGCCCACCATGAGGTCTGCAATAGCCAAGGCCACAATATACAGATTGGCAATGGTGTGGAGACGTGGTGTGACGATCACTGCTGTTAAAATTAGAACGTTTCCAGTAACAATGAAGACGGTTGTAATTAAATACGTCACCATCCAGGATACTGCTGACTGGACATCTACATGTCGCTCCATGTCACCGGTGTATATATGATATTTTGACAAAAGAAAACAGCTTCACGGTCTTTAAACCAAAACCTCACTGAATAGATTGTTAGAAAGTGTTTATCATGTCGCCGTGCAAGCATCAAAGTGTATGTCACAAACAACAAAATATGGAACACGAATGCGTTTCATAGGGTCGTCGTCAACACCGCCGCCTACCTTCGAATATAACTGCGTTATTGCTGAGGTTTCATTTTACACGCACTTGTCAACACAACAATAGTTCCCACCGATACACTTTTCAGCCTCTAACACTGAAATCCCGCCGAATGACGACATCGGTTGATAATATTCAAAAATAGCTGAAGAATCTAGGTGCACGATCCGCGTCACACTTCCGATTCATTAAATTGTCACAGAAAAAACAGCTTTATACCTTTTCTAAACTAGTAATATTGCAGAACTGTGTAATGTCCGTTAAATGATGGATTCAGCTGTCGGCATTAACACTGCAGCTGACAGATAACAGTTCTTTAGCAAAGGCCTGCAAATGGGATAGCTCCCCAAGAGCCTTTTCAGCAAGGGGGTGCTCATGACTGTCTGTGTCTCTCTGCGTTTATCTAAATCCCTGTCCTTCGGACAAAGGTGACCGTCATCTTACAGTTAGCAATTCTTATCTGTTCTTGAAAATCTCGTTTTCCTGCTGCGAGAAGTATAGACTGTGTTTGAAACCGCCCCAATTGGCGTGGGCTACACGGATTCACGCCTCTTTCTGGCTCTGTCTACCCCTATTCTTTACAAAAGTGGGGTGGTCAGACTACAGTTATCCTTAAACTTTCATTAGGTATCTGTATGCAAAAGTTGATAGAGCTCCATTGCCCGCACCAACAGCAGCTGATCATAAGGACCTTTGCCTACGATTATCCCATAAAAGTCATTGCTCCTCACACATTGGACGTTCAGGTTTCGATGTTCAACGCATTTCTGTACTGGGCTGTGATTTTGGACCTTACGGTTACGAGCCGTAAGGTCCAAAATCACAGCCCAGCAAACATTTAGCAAAGGGAAAGTCGTCGCCATTTGCCCAACACTAAAAAAGATTAAGACCCATTTATCGCGCCGTTGTTTGCTTTTCATGTGCAGAAGGTTCTTTAAAATTGATAACATCGCTGGAGTTCCGAGAAGGAAAGTGTGCGGGTCTGTAATTTTGGACCTTACGGCTTAGAGCCGTAAGGTCCAAAATTACAGACCAGCACACACATTTCTATTTCTTGCATGCCATATTTTACATTTTCTTTCTGAGCAATGCGCAGAAAAAGATGGATCGACAAGATAGTTCAAGGATATGCTAATTTGGTATAGTGGCACGCGTGTTAAAGTTAGCTGAAAGGCAGTGCTTGATTACCTCGCCGCCTCAGGGGAACTATCCTTGACCCTTTGAGGTCAATTCATCTCTCGCATTTGGTGCTGAAAGTGGAAATGATAATAAGCCAAGAAAATCCATATTTCTGCGCTGTGGAAGGAGAAGACATTCTGTAAATGTGTTTGAAAAGCTCGCTTCACATTAGAATACAATCAAAACCTCTCTTTTCCCAAATCTGAACTTCTGTATTTTGCCTTCACAGCGCAGATCTCTCTCTCTCTCTCTCTCTCTCTCTCTCTCTCTCTCTCTCTCTCTAGTATAGAGGTTATCATTAGCGCGTGTCTATGTGTGCGTGCGTGCGTGGCGCGCGCGCGTGTATGTGTTTGCCCGCGTTGCGTGTATATTTGTTTTTAATGTATGACCGAATGAATGAATGAATTTTATTTAATGTCTCATCATGTTTAATGTCTCCTAATCTTTCCTTTGTGAAATTTGGTACTATTACAATTATTACCCTGTGTTTGTAGAGTAGCAACGGCAAGTATGAAAAATGGCACATATGCTAATTACTTCATCCGTTGAGAAATAAGTTTCATTTCATGATTTCATTTCATTTCTCTCTCTCTCTCTCTCTCTCTCTCTCTCTCTCTCTCTCTCTCTCTCTCTCTCTCTCTCTCTCTCTCTCTCTCTCACTCGACCGTGTCTGCGTTAATTGATAAAAGATAAATAAACCAGATGATATTTGCACAGCAAAATAAATAGCTGTTCTTAATGGCATGTATACATGCATGTGCAAATCGATGCTATAATCAAACAGACGTGAATGAATCAGTGACTATTATTGCCAGTACATTATCTTCAAACTGGTCTCAAAATTTGCAAAAAGCTTCTGTCTTTCTGTATGTTTGTCTGTCTGTTTCCCTGTCCCTCAAATCACAAAACTACACCCTAAAATGTATTTATTCCTGATATATAAGAGTTATTCCTAGATCAGAATCAGGTCAAAGACAGTAGGTTGAGCCCCTTTATAGTCAGAACTAAAGGGACCGTTTCGCTGGATCGCCTAGATCACTAAGGCATTTGTCTCGTCCACCTCTCAAAGGGTGATCGGACCAAAGTCGGCCGCAGTGGGCCCGCGCACAGTCGTGCGCGGGCCCACTGCTGCCGACTCCGGCCCGATAGCCTTTTCGCACTGGGATAAGTCTGCGGTTAAAAGCTCAAACTAGTGAAGATGATCATTGCGAGCAAATGGCTGCAGGGACTGATGAGAGTACACGCTGCGAACCAGATGGAGTGAGCTGAATAAATCCACTAAATGTTTGAAGTCAGTGAAATGTTTGACCTACTTTTGATTTTGGACGACAGCGCTTTCGCCACCATCCTCATTAGCCCTTTTCATCCTGATACACCTATTCCTTGAAATAAATTCGACTGATAGTTTAAGGGTGTGCCAGGATAGCTTGGCGCCAGAGGCGTCAAGCTATTCTGGCACCACCCTTGATCTAAAACAGTTGATCTATCTCATAATCTGTAATGCAGCCTTTATAGGACAAAAAGCAAATTTTACAAAATCAGCCTCGGGATGTAATGGGTTAATGAAAAGTCGAAAGCTAGCATGACCTTTTCGGTGATTCTGGCGTGAACATCGTGTCTATTTGTCTGTTTTACTTCAGTTAACACATAGCTATTTTTCTGTTGAAGGTGTCATCACCATCACTGTACTGGACATCAATGACCACGATCCGGTATTTTCACCGACATCCAACGTTAAAGCAAACATACGAGAAAATTTGGGACCAGGAACACCTGTCACATTTGCTCCAGCTCTTAGGGTCTCTGATGATGATGAGGTATGTATATATGACTCTGTGTGTGTGTGTGTGTGTGTGTGTGTGTGTGTGTGTGTGTGTGTGTGTGCGTGCGTGCGTGCGTGCGTGCGTGCGTGCGTGCGTGCGTGCGTGCGTGCGTGCGTGCGTGCGTGCAACTAACGTAAAGCAAGACATGGTTAACCCATTCAGCCCTGACTCACTACAGCAGGAGATGGGTCGACCATGATAATTCAAGGTAGTGCCAGATTAGCTGAGCGCCTGTCGGCGCCAAGCTAATCTGGCACTACCCTTGAATCATCATGGTCGATCCATCTCCTGCAACAGGTGCATAGTCTTTAGATGACGCCTCCAAAATTTGGGAAATACGTGCGTCGGGCCGAATGAGTTAAGAGTGTACAATTGCAAGTGCCCTTGGTATGCATTACAATAAACGATGCATAAATGGAATATCTTAACTTTTCTTTAATTAGTCTTGAATGTCGTACAATAAAAGACTCTTCTGATCTTCTGCCAGATAGGAGAGTTCCCCGTTGCGCACAAAGGGCAGTAGCACATCTGTTACGTAAAGAAAGGCTGAATAGATCTTAATTAATATCTCCTATATAAATGGTCTTAGTATGTCGGACAGTAATTTTGGATCAAACGTATGAAGTCTGAAAGTAGTATAATGAAATCCTGTCCTGCTCTTCTCTTTTGTACACAAGACAGTTCTACCGATGAGCTTTAGAAAACCTCAGTAACGTGTGCCTAATCGGAGAGATTGTAGAAGTAGGTGGAAAAGTCTTATTTCAGGCAAAACAACATTGAAAACCCGTTTGTATTATAACAATCAAAGCCTGCCATGGAGGATATCGCTTACTTCATTTTCATTAAATTTCGATATATTTAAATGTTTGTTCGAACAGGGAATCAACAGTCTATTTTCACTCACACTGAACGACAGCCGATACTTTGAGATCACCCCCGGTACTGTGCAATCCTCTGCTGATGTCATCCTGAGAGTGAAGAGCGGCGCCGATCTGGACTATGAGATGCTGCGGCATATTGACCTCCTGGTAAGATGATGTGGGGAACCTTGAATGCCTTAACTCATTCGAGACGTGCCGCCTACGGCTTATGCCGCGTATCCGAAAGCGGGACGTCTCGAATGGGGTAATGGTGTGTCATCCATGTGCTGGTATGTGGTTTTGGACCTTTCAGCTGTAGGGTCCAAAATCAGAGGCCTACTAGTGAACCTTTCTGTATTATGTACTCGGCCACTAAGTAATTCTGTCATTTCTGGACCATGTGTATATCCCAAGTAACGGCTTGTGACGACACATTCAGCGCTAAATATAGCCGAACACACGCACTGCAAGCAAAGCTTCGCTGGGCGGGTCTTGCCTTTAGTAATCTCGCGGCGGCTGAAGATATATATATATATATATATATATATATATATATATATATATATATATATATATATATATATATATATATATATATATATATATATATATATATATATACATATACATATACATACATACATACATACATACATACATACATACATACATACATACATACATATTCAGTGTTCAGTGGAAGGCTCAAAAGATCTAATAAGCGATGCAGTCACAAAAGGACAGCTGATGTCCTGATGACACAATGCAAGCTTACCAGCCTGGATTTCCATGGCATTAGCACAGCATTCTCAGAATTTATTGAAAAATTATGTCCCTTGGAGCTACTCTGATTGAGTGCATTTTTTGGCTTGGGCGACGCCTTTGTTATAAGTAATGAATATATATATATATATTACGTAAATCTGAGATCTGAACTCAGTTGTGCTTTTGATACACTAGTCAAAACAAAACAATTTAACTCATTCAGCCCCGACACACCACAACAATATATGGATCGAGCATGATAGTTCTAGGGTGGTGCCAGAATAGCTTGGCGCCCATAGGCGCCAAGCTATTCTGGCACCACCCTTGAACTATCATGCTCGATCTTTCTCTAGAATTGTTTACAGTCTTTCAGAGGGCAACTTCAAAATTTGGGGATTTCGGCCCTGGGGCAAAATGTGTTAAAGGTCACAAAGAAAATCTAACCCCGAAACAAAAGCAGTGTAGAAGTGAACATTCACCTTTTGTCGCAGTTTAATTCAACATTTTGCTAAATGATTTCATTTCACATTTAAAGCAGTTTAATCTATACTCAGACGAACCAATCCCCCTTTACATACAAGCCTTTCTGCATGTGCTGTGTTTTGCAGATTACGGCCAACGAAACGGAAACAAAAGAACACCGCTCTGCCACTTTCATTGTACGCGTCGACATTGAAGATGAAAACGACAACAGTCCGAAGTTTCAACAGATCAATTATAACGAGACCATACCAGAGAACAGCAAAACAGGCCACCGTATCGTCCGCGTTAATGTGAGTGAAATATCAATTATCGTTTAACCCCTTTGTGACTTCATGCACAACAGGGTTAACCCTTAGGCTATCTGTAACGCTTTTTGTCGCGATGATTCGCTACCGGCAGCCCAAGGGTTAATCAAAGTTTGCATTCTTGTCAGAGCATTAGTAACTCCAATATCTGTTGGACGGATTTGCTATAACTTGCAACTATTTCCAGTTATGTTTCAGCTCAGTGTGAATCAAAGTCACTGGCAAATTTCTGTTCTTGTTAGAAGTTAATCGTATTTTAACGCAACTCGAACTTTGTACCAGAAAGTATGGGCCGCTGCTGCAAGTGTAACACATTCTCTGCTCCAAGACCGAAATCCCCAAATGTTGACTTTGCACTCTGAAAGACTGTATTGCAATTCTAGAGACAGGTCGAGCATGATAGTTCAAGGGTGGTGCCAGAATAGCTTGGCGCCTATGGGCGCCAAGCTATTTTGGCACCACCTTGAACTATCATGCTCGATTCATGCCTTGCTGTGGTCTGTCGTGGCTCAATGAGTTAAGGAATGTAAAATAGCACATAACTCCTGATATAACAGCCAGTGGTCGCAGATTGTGTTCTGAAATCTTTGTCATTTCAAGGGGAAAGAGCTCCAGACGCCCTGTGTCTAAAAACTTTGTTTTCTCAACGCAGATGAGACCCAGCCGTTCAAGGAACATGAACAGAAAGTAGTGTCAGCAAAAGGCATAGATCCTCATAGCATATATCTTCAAACGCCCCCCGCAACTGCTGGAGGGTGGGGAGGGGGGCACATAAGGATGTGTGCCTCTTGCAGTTTGATCTTACTAGCTTTTCTCAGCTTTGAAGGGATTTTTTAACCTGCAGTTCTGAAACAAACTGTTCCAAATATCAGTATGCATATGTATCGGTCTACAGTGCCGTTTACCTATATGCTTACCCTAATAACTGTTTTTGTTTCATTGCTGCATGCGCTTACACGCGACAGGCAACAGATGCTGACGGTAGTCCAAAGTTCAACACGATCACCTATTCTCTTCAGGGCGCAGGGGAAAGGTAGGACTTCTCCTTGTTTGTTATATCTCATTCTACCCCAACACCGAAATCCCCAAATTTTGAAGTTGCCCTCTGAAGGACTGTACTACAATTATAGAGACAGATCGAGTATGATAGTTCAAAGGTGGTGCCAGAATAGATTGGCGCCTATGGGGACCAAGCTATTCTGGCACCATCCTTGAACTATCATGATCGATCCATGTCTTGCTGTAATGTGTCAGAGCTGAATGAGATATTCGTAAATGCAACACATTTTGTATCAGTCGTTTTCATATGTAGCTCTTGAATTAGCAGTACCGATGGCTGCATGCACAAGGGGATCAATGTTCTGTTTGTTTTCTTTTGGTTTTTTTCTCTAGATTCCGAATCGACAACACAAGCGGAGAGGTGACACTGGGGGCGGCGCCGAATCTTGATTTCGACACATCTCCGAACGTGTACCAGCTGACAGTAGAGGCAACAGACTCGGGCGGACGGAGAGACAGCACCCAGCTCATCGTTCACCTGTCTGACGTCAACGATCTACAGCCAGTATTTACGCCATCCAATCGGTACTATGGTACCTTGAAGGAAAATTCGCCATCTTTTGATATACCTCTTGAAGTGCTTGTACGTATTTCAAATGAAAGCATTGTTGTTGTGATCTTGTCAATATTGAATATTTTAACCCATTCGCGGCGAGCCGCATCCGGATACGCGGCTTTATGCCGCGTATCCGGATGTGGCGAGCCGCGAGTGGGTTACTTTTTGCACAAGCTTTATACTATATACATGTACTTACAGTCAAACGAAACTCTTCTGGTGCGTTTTGGGAATGACTGGTTACTATTTTAGAAATGATTGTTTGTTATGTTGCACGGACACAATATCCTGTTATCAGTAAATTTCATCAATACATTTTACGATGTCAGCGGTTATGCAGATATTTTACATTAACTATGAGGAATAGTAACAGTCTTGGGAGCAGTAAACACGCGTTCTGTTAACATGAATGGAACTTTTGCAGGCGACGGATGGCGACCAGCCAAGAACGCCAAACAGCAACATCACGTACAGCATCACGCCTGGCACTAACGCGTGGGGACAATTCCAGATTCCCAATCAATACTCTGGTATTATTACCATCTCGGCTCCTCTTGACTTCGAAGCATTGCAATCTCCAACTATTCAGCTGAATATCACGGCAAAGGACGGAGGGAGTCCTCAACAGATGTCTATTGCAACTGTCGTCATCACGGTAGAGGACATCAATGACCACACGCCAGGTTTTTCTGGAGCACCATTTTCAGTCAACATCCCTGAAAATGCTAACAGAGGTATGTCCTAATGCATGAAAATCGACCCAACAGAAATCCACCCAGGTGAGAATCTACCAAATGCGGAATTTTGCTATTTATTCGATTGTGATTTTTTAATGGGTGGATTAAGTCTGTGCAGATTCATGCTAGATGCATTTTCCATTGAGCAGCTTTAGGTCTAAATATGAGTGCTTATCGCGACAGCGCAAACTTGTATTGGGTAGATTCACGCTGGGTAGATTTTTGCTAGTTAGATTCACGTTGGGTTGATTTACACCTAAATATAGCGAAGTAGACCCCTTCAGAGCCATTTTGCTTTTCTGTAAGTGGCATCAAGGTGGCATCTGGGACAGGAAGCAACCGCTGATTTTTTTTTTTCGAAGCACGTCCCCCCCCCCCTTCCCCTCCCCAACCCTCGAGCTTTCTCGCCGTACACTGTGTGAAAGGTGTTTCTGACGTTTCCCTGCATTAACCCCTTCACTGCCAGAGATGGCAGATTGCGGTTATGCGTGAAGAAGCTTCAACAACCCTCGGTCGTTCGAAGTTCCAGGAAATAAAATGGCGTCAACAAGAGGCATGGCCGGATCATCATGAGCCCCCACAGTTGCGGGGATTCATGAGGATCTGTGTCTCTTGCAGTTGGATTGTAATCACTTTTGCGGGCAGTGAAAGTGTAAAAATAAAACTGCAATTACACGATAAACGGCTGATTAAACTTATTTGTTTCGGCTTTCTTTGTTGTTGCAGGAACGTCTGTCTTTAAATTCAATGCAACTGACGGGGATGGCAACGTTCCCAATAACGACGTCTTCTACCTGATTAAGAGTGGCGCCAACGACCAGTTCACAATCGACAGCATCACAGGCTTACTTTCAACATCTGCAAACCTGAACAGAGACGAGACAGCCGCCTACAGCGTGGTGGTGCTGGCGATTGACAAGGGCGTGCCGCCGCGTACTGGGACAGCCACGTTGACGATCAACATAGCGGACATCAACAATGTGGCTCCATCGTTTCCAAATCCTGAGATTTCTGTTACAAAAATGGAAGGCGACTCGGGGGATATTTACACGTTTAATGCCACTGACCCGGATCTAAACCACGACCTTAGATATATGATAATCTGGAACAAGACTAAAGGCTACGATGCGGAGACGAAGCTGATATCAGATGCTAACATGACCGTATGTGTTTGACCATTCATTTCTGGCAGCATATAGCATTAATGGCAACAATTACACCTTCTTTCAGAAGAAAAACCACATAAAACAATGACAACAACAACATTATTAGTTTTCAGATTAACATTTTTAAAATATATTTAGACAAATGTTTGTTGTATTTTTAATAATAATAAATATATTTTTAATAAAGATATATTTTATATGATCAGATAACGCTACCGTACATACACACTTTACCAACATGTTTGTTTTTCTAATTTTTTTTTTTTATTTAAGACTCATCTTGCTCTCATCCCGAGTGGAATCTTAAGAACTAATGGCGCTCTAGACAGAGAGCAGATGGAGCAGGCAGTATTTGTGGTTATGGTTGAAGACTTGAACGCTGCATCGGAGAGACAAACAGCTACAGGTTAGTAAGAGATAAGTTGATTATTAGTGCGCTGTTTTGCTATTTTAACCCGTACAATGACAGCTGACGTAGTCTGTGTTTATGCAGTCTTCGTTAATTTAAGACCAAACAGTCCTATATGTCCCAGGAACAAGGATTCAAAGTGGTGTCTGCAAGAGGCATAGATCCTCACGAGCCCCCGCAACTCAGTGCGGGGGCTCGTGAGGATCTATACCTTTTGCAGCTGGGTGGCGTTGAGATTTTCTCGACACTATCAATATACACTTTTTGTGGTAGCATCGAACGGCACTGAACTGGAAATGCATTAAGTTCTTATGTTTGCCAGCGATGCTTTTCCTGACATCTGACCGTCTGGTGACACACATTCAATGTATGAAGGCGATATTGCAAACTATTAGCCCTGTGCGTGTAGGTAGCGGTTTTAGTCGTGATCATTCCTGAGGGAATCATCGCGACTAAAACCGCTACCGACTCAACCATAGTTAACCTTTCGTGCATTTTCTGTATCCCTTTGAATAATAAAGTGAGTTTATGCTTTTTTTTTTTTTCACAGAAAAGGAACAGCTTCAGCTTTGGTGATTTTTTTTAAACAGAGAAGCACGCTATGAAACTGTTGTATGAGGGACAATTTTTTTTTAAATTATGTATGGCATATACTTGCAACGTGTGCAACGTTTTTGGATTTCCTTTAACCCATTTAGCCCCGGGACCCTGCAGCAGGAGATGGATTGATCATGATAATTCAAGGGTAGTGCCAGATGAGCTTGGCGCCTAAAGGCGTCACGTTTGTCAAGAACTACCTGGAACTGTCATGGTCGATTACTCTACTGATGTAGGTTGACATGTCTCTTGAACAATGGTCGACTTAGCTGAAATTGTCTTCTCCTGCTGCCGTGTGGTGTCGCTGCTCTTATAAGGGGAAACGTCGGGGAAACGTCACTATTCTCGGTGTCTTGGGTGATAGCTGTTCGTGTGCATAGGCTTCAGAACTCGCGCTACACTACAGGCCGCAGGTATATCGCTCCTAAACTCGGTGTCCGATTGGAGGACATAAAATCCGAAAACGCTAAGAGCAGTAAACCACATTAACTAATCCTACTGTGCGAGAAAAACGACATAACCGTGGCATGCAGTGTGTCGCGAGAACCAAAGATAATGTGCACGGACAGGGATAAACTAAAACACTGAGAATGTCGGGTTTAGCCCCTACTGTGTATACACCACCTAACGGCAGCAACAGTGAGCTAAGTCGCTCATTCTGTTAATGTTTTACTTAGCCACCCTCAGTCTGAGTGTCCGGGACAGGGATGACAACCCACCACTCTTCACCAACGCCAGTATCCATGCGAGGGTGGAAGAAAATGCCAAGAGTGGTTTCCCTATCGAAATAATGGAACAAGTGTACGTCACGGATAAAGACAAGGTTTGTAAATGTGTAGCAAAATGAGTCCGCATTGCATGTTCGCAATGATGAAAATCGTTAGTTTTTTGTTGTTATTTCTATTTATAAAATAGGAACAATTTTGAAACGGGGCGCGGTGGAGCGCGTTCAATAACATGTACATGAGGTCATAGACTCAGTGAAGCCAGATGGACGCAGTCTGGCCAGAAAAGGCTGTTAAGTGGGGAGATGATTCTGTATTCAGGTCATGAAGAGGAGAATGCCCCCCATACAGAAGGAGTAGCACTCATGCTGTCACCAGTGGCACAGAGAGCGCTGATGGGCTGGGAACCTCTTGGGCCAAGAATTATAACAGCAGCCTTTAGAACCAAGAAAAAGCTCAAGCTGAACGTCATCCAGTGTTATGCGCCCACCAATGACAGTGATGAGGAAGAGAAACAAGAGTTCTACGACCGACTCCAGAGTGCCGTGGACAAATGTGCGGAGCGAGACATCACCATCGTCATGGGCGATTTTAATGCCAAAATAGGGGAGGACAACACCGGATACGAAGAGGTGATGGGGAGACAGGGGCTAGGCTCGGAGATGAGTGAGAACGGGGAGAGGTTTGTAGACTTTTGTGCTCTAAACCGACTTGTCATTGGAGGCAGCATCTTCCCACACAGAAGAATACACAAAGCAACTTGGGTCTCACCTGACCATACAACAGAGAACCAAATAGACCATATCTGCATTAGCAAGAAATTTAGAAGATCCCTTCAAGATGTTCGAGTGAGGAGGGGAGCAGATGTCGCCTCAGACCACCATCTGCTTACCTTAAGAATGAAGCTCAAGCTAAAGAAAAGCCGCACAGAGACAACAAGAAGACAGCGCTATAATGTAGGCCTCCTGAGAGAAACTGGAGTTAGAGAAGAGTTCAAACTGGTGCTGTCCAACCGGTTTCAAGCGCTACAGGAGCTAGTAAATGAAGAGGAGGCGGTCACCACAGAGCAGCAGTGGAAGGCAGTTAGAGAGGCGCTGAACTCAACCTGCAAAGACACTGTAGGGTTCAGGAAACACCACCACAAGGACTGGCTGTCGGCACAGACCTTGAAGAAGATAGAAGCGAGGAAGCAGAAGAAAGCAGCGGTCAACAACAGTCGCACGAGAGCAGCCAAAGTAAGGGCACAGGGGGAATACTCGGAAGCCAACCGCGAGGTGAAGAGGAGTATCAGGGCAGACAAGAGGGCCTACACAGACATCCTGGCAGCAGAGGCAGAAAAGGCAGCAGGCAGCGGCAACATGAAACAGCTCTACGACATTACCAGAAGATTGTCGGGTAAGTATGGCCATACAGAAAGACCAGTAAAAGACAAAGAAGGCAAGCCTATTGCAGACAGAGCAGACCAACTCGACAGATGGGCCGAGTATTTTGAAGAGTTACTGAACAGACCTAGCCCACCCGACCCCCCCCGACATCCAGCCGGCAGAGACCGACCTACCCATCAGCTGTGACAGACCCAGCCGGGAAGAGATCAGAAAAGCAGTGGCATTTTTTAAGAATGGCAAAGCAGCAGGGCCATATGGCATCCCAGCGGAGTCTCTGAAAGCAGACCTAGAGACAACAGTTGAGATGCTGTACCCACTGTTTGGAAAGATCTGGGAAGAGGAGGTGATGCCAGCTGACTGGAAGGAGGGGTACCTAATCAAGCTTCCCAAGAAAGGTGACCTCAGCAAGTGTTCCAACTACAGAGGAATCACCTTGCTGTCAGTACCAGGAAAGGTCTTCAACAGGATCATCCTAGAGAGAATGAAGAGCTCCGTTGACCCCCAGCTGAGAGACCAGCAAGCAGGATTCAGGAAGAACCGATCATGTACAGACCAGATCGCCACTCTCCGCATCATCGTGGAACAGTCTCTGGAGTGGAGCTCCCCGCTGTACGTCAACTTTGTGGATTATGAGAAAGCATTTGACAGCGTGGACCGAGAGACTCTGTGGAAACTCCTACGACACTACGGTGTACCCACAAAGCTCGTCCGCCTGATCAAGAGCAGCTATGATGGCATGACATGTCGCGTGATCCACGAAGGGCAGTTCACCAGAGAGCTCCAGGTCAGAACTGGTGTCAGGCAGGGGTGTCTGCTGTCTCCGTTCCTCTTCCTACTGGCCATAGACTGGGTCATGAAGATGACCACAGAGCACAGACGAAGTGGAATACAGTGGACACTGTGGACACAGCTTGACGACCTCGATTTTGCAGACGACTTGGCATTACTGTCCCACACTCATCAACAAATGCAGGACAAGACCACGAGGCTTGCTGACATCTCGTCCCAAGTGGGCCTCACCATTCACAAACAGAAAACAAAGACAATGAGGCTGAACGCAACTAGGGAAGAACCAGTCTTGCTTGCTGGCACCCCGTTGGAGGAGGTGGAGTCCTTCACCTATCTCGGGAGCATCATAGACAAAAAAAAGGCGGCACTGATGCAGATGTCAGAGCACGAATCGGTAAAGCCAGAGCAGCCTTTCTCCAGTTGAAAAAAGTGTGGAGTTCCAGAGAGCTGTCACAACACACCAAAGTCCGGATTTTCAACTCCAATGTAAAAGCAGTTCTCCTATATGGAGCAGAGACATGGAGATTGACAAAAACCACAGTCAACAGAGTACAGACCTTCATGAACAGTTGCCTTAGAAGAATTTCGAAAATCCACTGGCCAGAGAAGATCAGCAACGTCAGACTCTGGGAGAGAACAGAGCAGATAACAGCAGAGAATGAAATTGGGCGAAGAAGATGGGGATGGATCGGTCACAGTCTGAGAAAGCCAGCTTCCAGTATCACTAGGCAGGCATTGTCATGGAACCCCCAGGGAAAGAGGAAAAGAGGTAGGCCGAGAAACTCCTGGCGTCGAGACCTCTAAGCAGACATCAAGAGACTGGGAACCACCTGGAGTAGAATCGAAGGAGAAGCACAGGACAGAAGTTGCTGGAGGTCTCTCGTCGACGGCCTATACCCGGGTAGGGGTGACAGGCGTAAGTAAGTAAGTAAGAGGTCATAGACGGGCAGGGGTCAAATCCTGGCAATGAAATAACATGATAAAATTACGTCATGTCTAAATACTCTCGCCTTTTTAATCTTTCTGTATAACGTACTTGTGTGCGTGCGCGCGCGCGTGTATGTGCGTGTGCGTGTGTGCGCGCGCGCGTGCGTGCGTGCGTGCGTGCGTGCGTGCGTGTGTGTGTGTGACACTGAATACCTCCGCTGACTTGAAACTTGAAAAAACTAGAATCTTGAGGAGAGCTTCCGAGGATATTGAAATTGGAGTGTTCATTTCATGGAAATGGTCACATTGAAAAAAGTCGGTTGACCGTAATTTTTATTATTTTCACTTCAAATTGTATATTTCGCTTTGGAATAGGCATTGGCCAACAACATATCAGTCATATTTTTTTGTTTTACTTGTTTGATATTTTGCATATAGCTAGACTGGAGGAAAGAACTGAATTTTGTTTGATAACCAGTTTTGTACATCTTGAAATTTTGGAGTGAAAAGTAGAGTGCGCTTGAAATTTTAGGAACCACGTTGTTATACAATATAGCAATACATGTGTCCAAGAAGGAAAACTTTTTAGAGTGGGTACATACATTTATATACGCAGGACGCCAATTCAGATTTTAATCTGAGTCTGTCTGGGAATTACGGCCAGTGGTTCGATGTGGTACCCAAAGGAGCAGTCAGAGGATCGACAGTTGTTGGGCTGCGAGTCAAAAACAATGCAGTACTGGACTACGAAACCGCAACTTCACTGTCTTTCAAGGTAAATACTTTGCTTTGGCATTTCCTCGTAAAGGAATGGTCGAGTAATGACATACGACAGCACATTTTCGTAAACAGCAAACATTCGAGACGTGCCGTATACGGATACGCGGCCCTTGCCGCGTATCCGTATACGGCACGTCTCGAATGAGTTAACGTCGACCTGGACCAAGTATTTACCTGGCAGTCTTAAAATGTCAGATATTTTGTTCTTGAAGTTAACGGGTTAAACGTTTGTCATATTTGTTCCAGAACAGAATAAATTTAAAGGCCCACTGCCGCCGTAACTGTTCAAAGATACTCTTCTGTAACAGATAGTTAGGAAACGCTACACACAGGTTTAGTTATGGTTCATTTAGACACAGGACAATCTAGTTCAGCACACGCCGTCTTTTTAGCAAGTAACATGACAATGACTCCACTCCGTTCTAGAAATGCAACGCTATCAGTACGAGAAACAGCTAAAAATAGATTGACACGCTAACGGCAGCGCAGAATACATCAGTGCGATTACGCGTGTGCTTTTGCTGAGTGTCCAAACTGCTGTTAAAGTTCATTAGGCATGTCAACAAGGCATAACAAACACAAATGGTGCTGAAATGTGTCTCCAGATTTATGTGTAATGGTACTTTAACTATCCTTGTTGTCACTCACGTTCCCGTGATCGTAAAACCGTGATGATGATTACATATTATTTTCATGATTATTGTTAGTTCAATTATGTTTTAATTTAAATTGTATAAGTGTTTGTATCATTTCGAACCGTTCAATGTAATCTCATCGTCTTTCATTGTAATTATTATTGTTGCAAACCATTTTTTTTCCATTAATACCACAGATTATCGCTCATGGGATTGTGAATACGAGCTTCAGCAGTGAGTGTAATGTCACTTTGAACATCACGAATATGAACGATTTCACCCCAGAGTTTTCCAGCCGTGAATACAGTGCATCAATTCCTGAGAATGCTACCATTGCAACGCCGGTGGTTACTGTCAAAGTGAGCGAGAGACTTTTTTTCATTTTACAGAAATAAGTTTACATGTTTCTGTCTGTGTACATGGTGATGTGTTCAGTAAAATGTGTTCGATCTTATGCGTTGATAATTGTTTTGATTTAAAAAATATACCTAGCATACATTGATTTGCTGTTTTCTTGATTTTTTAAAAAAATACTTTACGCCTTTATGTGTACTGTTCATTTGCATTCTTTAGTAAATTGGTTTCAGTTTAACCCCTTCACTGCCAGTGGACACGGGTTGTATTCCTGAAATCTTTGTTGTTTACGCCAAACAGCCACAGCAGTGGATGCAATGTGGTATTTATTAGCAGGAGATACAGATCCTCATTAGCCCCCGCGTATTTGGGGGGCGCTTGATGATCTATGCCTCATGCAGTTGATTGGTGTTGGCATTTTTTTGGCAGTGATGGAATTCAGTATTTGAAACGCTTTAACAGTTTCAGCCATGGTACCACAAGATAGGGATCGACCATGATAGTTTGAGAGTGCTGCCAGAATAGCTTGACGCCTCGAGGCGCCAACCCAATGCACAAAGGGCCATTCGCCCGCCATTGGCCCGCGCACGGCCGTGCGCGGGCCAAAGGCGGCCGACGTCCATGGCAGTTCAAGGGTGGGGGCAGAATAGCTTGGCGCCTATAGGCGCCAAGCTATTCTGCCCCCACCCTTGAACTATCGCCTTTGCGTACTGGGAAGCTAGTCCGGTGCCAATCTTGACTAAACATTGGCAATCTTTTGTCTGAATGGTAACGAAGTCTTTCGAGGACAACTCGGCCAAGATTTGGAAATGTTTCGATGCTAGCGCGTAATGTCTTACAATTTTTTTTTTCTCTGTCTAGGCTACTGACGGAGACAGTGGCCTATATGGCAGTTTAACATACTCCATTGTCGGCGGTAGCTCCATGTAAGTTGTTTGTAACACGTGCAGATAACATTGTAAGGCGGTTTGGGTGCTTAGGATGTTGCTAGCGCGTTGCTCAGTGTCTTTTCCACATGAGGCGATCACCGAGTAAGAGTTATTGCCAAACAATATATGCCAAGCACGTTGAAAAGAGACACCTTTTAGAATAACGACGGGGGAAAAAAACATGGCATTGGTTACTGAGTATTGCCATCACACACAGAGAGAGAAGTTTGGAAGAAAAATCAGAACAACGTTGTCAGGCATTTTAACTAAAGGCACAGGATCAGTAGTTCCTCAGCTTCGAATTGACTTACCTACAAAAATCGCTGAAATTCAGGCACTCGGAAAACTGCAGTTCAAACGTGATGGGCAGTCTGAGGCTGTCTCTTCAATTTCATTGTGCCATATTTGGCGTTTGTCAATAGAAATATGTACTCGTAAAGATACATTTGCACGTTGCATCAGCATCTTAGATCTTCCATGAATAAACTACACAGTTGCTAATAGACAGACCCTGCAAAAGGACACTGACACTATTTGCACGTTGCGGTAGATAAAACAGTAGAATGAGGTGAATACAATTTTTATTCTTTCCTGTCTATCGCAATGTCACGTCCTGTCTCATTCATGATCAGTCAGATTCATATTCAAAGTTGAAAAACGAGATAATAAATGCTTTTTCTGTGCATAAGTTGTTTCGCAGACTTTCAACCCGGACACATCGCAACTTGTAATCACAAGCCTGACGTGCTCATACGGCTCATAAGAGTACTGGTCCCAACGATATTGCCAAATACTAGTCTCACGCATGCAAAATTCAATGCAAGAAAGCATTTCAAACTTTAGTTACTGATAACAATACAATTGCCTCCTTTGAAAAAAAATCTTTCTATTGCACTTTGCTAAAACAAATATGTGGTTGTTGTTTGTTTGGGGTTTTTTGTCCGTTATTGTTGTATAGTCTTCTTTGAAAGATCTCTATATGGCTGTATTTAATTTATTTGCATCTGCCTTTCTTCTGTCTAGGTTATTTTGTAAACCGCAATGCATAGTACCGGCACGGAGTGCCAGGAGACATTAGCCTGGGGTTAGTTGATAAAGTTTGCGAAATTAAGTATATTGGGTCAGTCAGCACTTTGCCGATATATATTAGATCTATAATATGCTCGAAAAACAAATGAGCTTTAGTAAAGTTAAAAGACTTTTATCATATTCAACTCAGCTGACGCACCGCACAAGACGTCGAGCGACCCTAACGGGTCAAAGGAGATTTTAGAATAAAGGCTGACAAAATACATTGGCACCGCACTCAACAATAATATGTGGATTGATTATGATAATTCAAGGATGATGCCAAAATAGCTTTGCTCCTCGAGCGCAAAGCTTTTCTTGCACCATTCTTGAATCTTCATGGTCTGTATGTCACCTGAAAGGTATTCTTTCAAATTTGGCCATTTCAATTTTAATGGTGAAATTTCATGATGTCAAGTTTTGGTGTGTTTTTTTTAACAAAGAAAATACCGTGATTATGACAGGTTTTCAATCAACGTACACGGAGACATAACAACAGTGCAGGCTACATTCAATCGAGAGACGACTTCAGCGTATTTCCTAACAGTTATGGCAACTGACGGAGGGGGAACGACTAACACAACCACAGTCCACGTCAACATCACAGATGTCAACGACGAGCCACCGGTCTTCCAACGGATGGACTATTACGCCGTATTGAAGGAGAATGCTCTGAACTTCGATTTGGGAGTGACTGTTGCGGTCAGTTATTTTTAAATACATGCAGTAAAGTTCCACTACTACCCAGTTTCTTTCAGCTTCAGACACTTGAAAAATGTCAAACTTAGAAGAAGTCTTTCGAATCGCATTCCTTTCCGTTTTATTTTGTAAGTTTTAGAACATAATTGCAAGACAACTGCTTTTTGGAAGGATATTTTGCAAGAGTCAGGAATATATGCCAATTTGTGCAATTTCAGAGAGGTCAGTTCGATGGCTTTCCATGAAGATATTGAATGTATCCTTCAATAATCAAGCCATTAAGCCGTGACAAAAGTCAACAAGACATCAATCAAGTTGTACGATAAGATATGGTCCATCTTGACAGATTCACGGGCGGTGCCAGGAAAGCTAGGCGCCAAGCTGTTCTGGCACCATCCTTGAACTATCATGGTCAGTCTGTTCCCTGTAACATTCAGCCTTGGGGTTCAGTGTGCTAAATCATACTTGTAATGCGTACACTTTATAGGCTACGGATAACGACCAACCTGGTACAGATAACGTCAGGATCACGTATGGCCTTCGCCCCCACGCCTGGTCCACCAGCTTTACCGTGGATCCACAGAACGGGACTCTAAATGTGATCAAATCAGTAAACTACGAGGCTACAAGAAGCAGTGTGACACTGGTCGTCACAGCTACTGACCACGGGTCGCCACCGATGACTGGTTTTGTGAACGTTACCGTGACTGTGCAGGTGTGTATGTTTGAAACACATTGTGTGTCCATTATCTGACTTTTGTGCGTGGATTGAACGCCGTGTGGATTTGAAATTGCGTCTCCTTATTGTCCTGCAGTAGTATACTATAACTGCTACTGCTCGCATCTGTAGACACTATAAGTACTATTAAAGTATGCAACAACAACACAATTAAACAACAGCAACAAGAATATTAACAACAAGAACACTAGTAGGGATAATAAATGATGATGATGACGACAGCGATGATGATATAATGATATATATGATGATGACCATTATTGTTAAAGTAATTATGATCAATAATAATAACACAAAGATAAAATACTAGGTCCATGTTTGTTTCTTTTTTTCAGGACATGAATGATGAGAAACCCAACTTCACATCACTTTCCTACTACGGCAATATCTCCGAAAGTAGTCCTACCGGTAACAGTCAAACGACGCCTTTTACTTCAGTAGTTCAGATCGTATTGTCAAAATGTAGCGCTTGATTAGGTTTACATAGCTAAAACAAGTACAGTCCTGGCGAATAGGAAAACTATATAAACAACTTGATAATAATAATAGTAATAATAATCATAATCATAATCATAATAATAAAACGCTTTTCTATAGCGTCTTTCCTCACTTACGCAGGCTCGAACGTTTTATAAATGATTATAAATTAAAATGTTATCGTAAGATTAAAATGCTGTTTATACCACACGGAGAAAACTGGTGTACATTTGTTACGGCATAGCAAGAGGTTGGTCCAATGGCACGGTTAGCGCCCAGCTCACTTAAACACCTCTAATACACAGTAACCGGTCGAGCGCTGGACAGTCACGTCCACTGAGTGACGAGAACTTACGCAATTCTTCTAGAGCACGCTAGCCTCTGAAGCCGCCGGGACCACGCGCGCTGGTTTAGGACCCTCAGTTGGTCGGTCGCTCTGCGGATGCAGCACGCGAGAAGTTGGTCCGCTTACAGACCACTACATAGTCTTGGCCCGCTGTAGCACGCAGATGAGGATGTAGATCAGTGACCCGCGGTCAAACAATTTGGTGCAGTTTTCTACCCACCACCTCCTCACCACCACCATACTTTTACTGAAGTCCCCTCGCCACGACATCCGCTCCCCGTCTGTATGTTTTACAGACGATTATAAACACACAATAAACTATAAATCACAACAAAAGGAAACAGTGCAGGCATACTAAATACAGTCTTTCACACAACGAGCACATTCTGTTTACAGTGACACCATCCAAAATCACATGATGGGAGGCAAAGCAAATTAACACTGATATGCCAACTTAAATAGATACGTTTTCAGGTTGGTTTTAAAGACTGAGAGAAGAAAGAAAACTACAGGTTTCAGATCAGAAGAGAAAAGATATTCAGACATCTGAGAGAATGATGACGCTTTGCTCACACGCCATTAATCAGGGCATTTGATAAAAATGAGAATAAACAGGTTGTAATATTCACAGACAAGAAAACAGCGGTGAGGAAAACACTAGCGCGCTTATTGTCTGAATCTTTGTCCAGGGACCAATGTTACAACGGTCAACGCTAACGATGCTGACGGCAGCGCTCCCAACAACGACATTTTCTACATTATTGCCAGCGGCGGCAACGACCAGTTCACCATCAACAGCCGATCTGGTGTAATATCCACAGTCAGTGTCCTCGACAGGGAGAAAACACCACACTACAATATTATGGTCCTAGCTGTGGACAAAGGGTCTCCTGCCAACACAGCATCAGTAAACGTCAGTGTTGACGTGATAAACGTCAATGACGACTTGCCGACATTCACTCCCCATGACGTGACAGTGACAGTTGAAGAGGGGCGGACGCCAGGGTTTACAGTATACACTTTTTCTGCGAGTGATGGTGACAGCGACGCTAGTTTGCAGTACGCCCTCTTTTGGAACCTGTCGTTTGGCTTGAACGAGTCAAATGCAAACGTTTCTAAACAGACTCTTCGGGTGAGACTATTTGCCAATGTGCAAAAGGCCATCAGGCGCACGGGTGTACGCGGGCTAACGGCGACCAACGTCTGCCCGATGGCCTTTTGCGTGTTGGGCTTGTGCCATAGAACTTTTGTTTCGTTTTCTGTTTACTGTTGTCAAAGTTTACAATTTCAAATAAGGCGTCAATGCCGCCATGTATAAAGGGAAAATTCGCACCAGATTAATTCATACGCGACGTGCCACATGCGGACACGTGCCAAAACTTCGCGTATCCGTATGCGGCACGTCTCAAAAAAGTGCTTAATCTTCAACATGCGGTTCTATAAAATTTAAGGATAACAAAGAAACATTTGTTTAGTAATTGTTGGAACAAGGTCGGTGTGTTACGATAATAAGGTGGCTAAGCCAACGTCTGTATTTTATGAGTCTGTTTTCAGGATGCCTTTTCACTCAACACTACTACTGGCCTAATCAGCGTGAACCAAAAGCTGGACAGAGAGACGCTTGCGACGGCTATATTAGTGATTGTTGTAAAAGATGTGAATGCCTTCAGTGGTAATCAAACTGCCACAGGTGAGTGCAAGTGCATTTCTTGCGTAGTTTTGGATATGTGCGTAATGCAGAAACACATTTTTTTGCCGAAATGTAGACAACTGGACTCTTAACTGGAGAAGAGAAGAAACTTGTGTTTCTGTTTCCCTTAATGTCTTGGCACTAGTGAAAAAGCAAGCTTCGCCAAAACCTCTTTTTCTTATTGTCATTTACTACTGAGGCTTTTTTCGGGTTTGGGGGCGGGTGTACGTGTGTGTGTTGGGGGGGGGGGAGGATCCACGGACTAATTTATAGCAAAAAAAAAACAGTTTGCTTTCATTCATGTGGTCATGGTTTTCCCATTCCATTCAAGATACAACCAACCAAACTCAATTTTATCGTAACGTGTGTTTTATTTGTTCAGTGTAGACTTATTTGATTTTTAACAGAAAATCCTACGTTTTAAGAGGTATAGAATGGAACAATGTATGCGGAACAACAGCTTACTTGTTAATATAAATGTTAACTAATTTACCAACGTAAATTGTTTAATTTTGCCCTGTCTTGAATGCGTTCAGCAGCAGTCAGACGTTACTAAATCCAGACATGAGCATCTGGGTTTAACTCGCTGGTGCATGCAGCCACTGATACTGTAAGGGTTAATCCATTCTGTGCCGAAAACATTTGAACACCACCCAACTGCAAGAGGTATAGATCCTCATGAGCCTCCGCATTTGCGGGGGCTCATGAGGACCTATGCCTCTTGCGGACACCACTTTGAATACATGTTGATGTTGAATGAACGGAGATTGCAGAAACACAGTCGTCAGCTGACACTGAACGCCTTAAAGATACGGAGTTTGTTGACATTGTGAATTTGTCGCCAGGGACACTGACCGTGACCATACGGGATATAGACGACAACCCGCCAGTGTTTTATCCCCTGCGCGTGGTGGCGACAGTAGAGGAAAACTGGGGCAACGGTATGCCCGTCAGTCTTCCGGAAA
>BTPG01000008.1:156972444-156997444 GCA_036245525.1 Semisulcospira habei
TTTTTTTCTTTTTCGTATTTTCTTCAAAACATCAGTTTATCAGTTTAGTCGAGATTGTTTTCTTCATGATAAATAATGATGTTGTTCACAATCAGCAATTTAACCCATTTAACGACACGGCCGCATTTCCGAAATTTTGGAAGTGTCATCTATCGACGATGTACCACTTGCTGGAGATGAATCGAACATGATAATTCAAGGGTGGTGCCAGATTGGCTTGGCGCCATGCGCAAGCTAATCTGGCACTACCTTTGAATTATGATGGTCGATCCATCTCCTGCTGTTGGGCGTTGGGATCAAATGGGTTAATTGTTCAGCATCGACAATCGAATTATTTCAGGATCAAGACTCTGAGTTTGTCCTCAGCCTGTCTAACTTGGGCGAGACCTTTGAGGTGGTGCCCTCTCGTGCTCGAGGTTCAACTGTCGTCGGTCTTCGGATCAAGAACAACACGCTGCTGGACTTCGAGAAACGGACTTCTCTGTTTTTCCAGGTACAATGTGCACAGGTCACCGATCCCTTTCAGACGACACACACACAAACGTATATATATATATATATATATATATATATATATATATATATATATATATATATATATATATATATATATATATATATATATATATATATATATATATATATATATATATATATATATATATATATACGTTTTAGAAGCAGCATGTGGTGGTGGTGTTTGTGGTGCGGGGGGGTAATTGGTTTTAGGTCTGTCTCATTTGTCATTTGTAGGTGTCCAGTGCCCAGAACAACTGTGTAATACAATCTTCTGAGCTGGTCAGTGACTTTGGACCTTTACGGACGAGAGACGTAAGGTCCAGAATCACAAACCAGCACGCTATGTGCATTGGAAAGAATCAATCTTTGTAAATGTGTAGGTCATCCTAAGAGAAAAACCCTACGGAGAAACACGCTTAGAAAAGACAATTTCTAATCGTGTTTTTTTCTCCGATTGGGTTTTTCTCTGCAAATTTCACGCTTGCCAGTCATTTTTTTGTCTGGATTGTGTAGGTCGTCGTTTCACGTACCAATGTTTAATTTCTAGATCATCGCGGAAGGGACGGTCAACAAAATGTTGCGAGGAACTTGCGACGTTCTTCTCAATATCACCAACATGAACGACTTTATGCCGATCTTTGAACGCCAAGACTACAACACCGACATTTTGGAGAATTCCACTAGAGGCGCTACAGTGACACAAGTCAAGGTACGTGCTGCATGTTTCTATTTCGTAGATAACATTTTACTCATCAACAACAAATTAACCCATTTTGACCCAACACCCTACAGCAGGAGATGAATCGACCATGATAATTCAAGGGTAGTACCAGATTAGCTTGGCGCCTGACGGCGCCAAGCTAATCTAGCACTACCCTTGAATTGTCATGGTCGACCCATCTCCTGCAACAGTTACAAGGTCATTATGTGACACCTCCCAAAATTTGGAAAATGCAGCCATGGGATTAAATGGGTTAACCTTTCTGGATTCACTAATCCAGCTTGCGGTCGCTTCGGAAGATGGATCGACCGTATGATTTGTCTTAAGTGACAACTGATTTTCTTGGCTTCTGCTCTTTTGAACACAGACCCAAATTTGCAGGAAGTGGATCGATGCAGTGGTCTTCCCTTTGTTGCCGGTTTCAGACCACTATATACATTTTCGAATACACAAAAGTTCAGTATCTGAGTTGACCCTTTGCACCACGTGAATGTTTTTAATTGTCTTGTATGCTGTATGTTTCACGTAAGTGTGTGTGTGCTGGATTCAGTTCGTGGCGTGTGTTTCAGTTTATTTACAGAATCGGCAGAATCGTCTACAACATGGTGGTGGTGGTGGTGGGTGGTGGTAGTGGTGGTAGTAGTAGTAGTAGTAGTAGTAGTAGTAGTAGTAGTAGTCCTGATTAGCTATATTCATGTACACATACATACACACCTGGAAGTTTTGAAGAGTCTTTTTGGCGTCCTGTGGATGCACAAGACTGAAATATCTAAACCCATGTAAATATCGTATTGTTGTTCACATGAAGTCTGTTATACCTATAACTCTATATTACTATCTGCCACATCCTTTGGGAATTATCATTTATCAGACGATATAAGAGTTATTGCATGTGCTCTTAAAGAGTTGGTTACGGGGGACGGGGAGAGTTAAATATTTCCTGAATTATTGCCTTAACGCAGACACTATTAGACTCAGCATTGGCAGCTTTCTTTTTTGTCGGGACTTTTAAAGGGACATACTATAACATATGTCTCAAGCCCTGACGGCAGTCCTACCTCCCAGGTGCTCTTGATATTCTAGGCCTCTTGCATTAGTATATAAAATATTTGTGTAGGGGATGATGACATTAATCTGATTATAGGCAACAGACGGCGATGCTGGGATTCTTGGTGACCTCCGGTACTCCATAATCGGATCAAATTCACCGTGAGTATTCACGATTCTGTGGAACGTTCATGATGTGAAGATTTCGATTTGTGATTTGCACACTGTGGTGTGACATTATTTTGACTTTCACGTTACTGCAGGCCACGAATCAAAGAGAAGTATCGCAGTTTGGAACAATAAAAGAAAAAATTGCAATGGATGACGAAAAAAGATGTACGTTACGGCGACCCAAATAATGAGGATAAGGTCTAGGTTAGCCTCTACTTCCCTAGCTCATTAGCTCATTCGAGACGTGCCGCTTCCGGATACGGGGGGCATAAGCCGCGTATCCGGGGTCGGTTTGTCTCAAATGAGTTAAGAATAGTCACTACATTATGACAGCTACAGTGATAATGCTACTTTACAGCATTGGTGATTGTTCTGATATCAAAGACCAGTTGCTAACTGCAGTGTAAAAGAACGGTAAGATAACGTAGATATAAAAATATGGAGATAGGGCGGGATGAGTGGGGGAGGGGGATGGCGGGAGGTGTATGAGGAACAGTAGAGGAGAAGAATCACAATATTTGTGCTGATGTGCTTTTTGTATTTAGCGCTGTAGGTCACAGTCCGTACGATCCAAATTAAGAGACTACGATATATATAGACGATATATGAAGACCATCAGTCTACGGTATTTACAAAAGGATATGAACTCTGAAGATTTCATGGGATGGTTTAAAGTTCTTTGAGGCGTACAAAGCTTTAAACAAATATGCTTTGTATGGTGCATGTATCTAAATCAAGGCCACGGCACGTAATGCTGCATTAAAAGAATGGTAAAATAACGTAGATATGAAAATATGGAGAAAGGGCGGGGAAAAGGTTGGGGGGGGGGGGGGGGAAATGAGGAACAGTAGAGGAGAAGAATGTAGGGTGCATGTATCTAAATTAAGGCCATGGCGAGTAATGCTTCATTGGCAGGTTTTCTATCGACAACAAAACCGGCGTCATTACGACTGCTTCAACGTTTGACCGGGAAACAACTCCAGAATACTTCCTGACAGTTATGGCCACCGACGGCGGTGGCGCCACCAGCACAGCCCGTTCCAAGGTGATCATTCTGGACTCCAACGATCAAACACCAAAATTCTTACAGACAGAATACATGGCATTATTGAAAGAAAATGCTGGACACTTTGAGTCAAAAATCATACTTGAGGTAAGTACAGCATTTGACTTATTTATTTACATGATATTCATATTCATGTTGTCTTAATATTGATATTCGTAGTCATATTCATATTGATAATCATTTTGATATTCAAATTGATATTCATATTGATTGTTATTCATATTCATATTATTGCAACACAGCTTCCAATCCGAGCCTTCTAAGCACAGCGGCCCAGGGTCGAAAGTCAACTTTTTAAGATCTACATTAATTTACACCGTGATTCGACCCCTTCACTGCCAGCTGACGCAGGCTGAGCTTCTGCAGTATCATTAATTCGACACAAACAAACCTGAATGTCCCAGGAACATAGATTCAAAGTGGTATCAGCTGGAGGTATACATCCTCATGAGACCCCGCGACTGCGGGGGCTCGTGAGGATCTGTACCTCTTGCAGTTGGGTGCTGTTCAAATTTTCTTGGCACTGTAACAGGTCAATGCGTAATTAAATCAGTTCACAGTGCGAAAAGGCGCGTTTTTCGACCGTTACTTGTGCTCCCAGTCGTCAAACTACTCTCACAATAGTGCGCTTGTATCTATCTTGGAGGATTCAACAAAGTCTGTATCCAACTAATCTTTTTTTTTTTTTTAACCTGTATATGTATCGTTCCAAATAAGTAACATACGAAGAAACTTGTGTTACACCCACCCTCGTCGAAAAAAGCCTGTGTTCGGAAATGTGTTTACGCTAACTCATGCAGCCCGAAGCACGTATTTCCCAAATTTTGGAGGCCTCATCTAACGACTATGCACCTGTTGCAGGAGATGGATTGACCGTGATAATTCAAGGGCAGTGCCAGATTAGCTGGGCGCCGACAGGCGCTCAGCTAATCTGGAACTACCCTTGAATTATCATGGTCGATCCATCTCCTGCTGTAGTGCGTCAGGGCTAAACGAGTTAAAATGTATTGCTTTTGCCATGTTTCTTCTATTGTCTTTATTGATATTTTGTCACTTTCTTCATTTAATTTTTTTTACCCAATCAGCAGGGAACAGTGAATGTTTAATCCCTTCACTGTTCCGACCTTAACCACTTCACTGCCACTGAACGAATATTTTGTTTCTGAGGTCTGTATTCATTCAACGACCAAAAGCCACAACCGTCAAAGGAACATGGCCACAAATTGGTCTCAGCAAGAGGCATAGATCCTTATGAGCCCTCGCATCTACAGGTGCGTGTGCGGATCTAAGTCTCTTGCAGCTGTTCTCTTTTTGTCTGCAGTGAATAGTTAAGCACTCCGTTCATGTGTACGACGCATAGATTCTGTATAGCAATCTTGGAGCTAATTAGAATCTGTACCGTCTATTTGCCTCATTATATCTGGGTTCCCCGAGCATTCTGTGATGGCTTCAGAAATCTAGATTTTTCACACACCCTGCCTTCCGCCCCCCCCCCTCTCCCCTCCCCTCCCCCCTCCCCCCTCCCATCCCCCCCACCCCCCACCCCCCCCCCACCCCCCCACCCTGTAATGCTCGAAGAGGTTAAAAGGTGTGATAAAATGAGCCTAGGACATTGGTTATGTCTCTTACAGGCAACAGACAATGACCAGGTCAATACTTCCAACAGTGAGGTCCGATACGGTCTTCTTAACAGCACTTGGTCTCGCTATTTCGACATTGGCGCTGTAAACGGCAGTCTGTCAGTGAACTCATCGATTGACTTTGAACGTTGTCCTGGGGGTCAGATACAACTGACAGCGACAGCGACTGACCAAGGGTTTCCGCGGCTGACAGGTTCTGTCAGCATCACCATCACCATTCAGGTTACTTTCCATAACACGTTTCCCACTTTTTAAGTCCCTTCTATTTATAAAAGGGACTTTTTAGGACGAGTGGCGGTGGGGCGAATTTAATAGCATGTCCGTGATGTCAAAGGCGGGCAGGCTAAGCCTCTCGTTCAGCGGGTTCTCTTGCGAAGAGCGTTAAATCCCATTGCCTACATTTGTCTTCTAAACTCTTGACTCTTTCGCGACGTGTCGCATCCAGATATGCGGCAGATAGCCGCGTATCCGTATACGGCTCGTCTCGAATGAGTTAATGCAAATAACAACTTCAATATTTTTTTTCAGGACGAAAACGACGAGACGCCGAAATTTACGAACGGCACGTTTTACGCCAGTGTCAGAGAAAACTCAAAGGAAGGTAAATTATCTGTTATATATTATATTTCCGCAGAGTCATGTACATAGTCCAGAACAAAACGGCGACTGCCAAGCATGTAATATGCAAATAAATCCCAACAAAGAAATGAAGCAATCTTTGAAAAAAAAAATACAACGCAATAATTTATTACATTTTCGCTTTGAACCCCTTTTTCAAACTGGACGTATAGACAAGTACACACTTGTCATAGTGCCGTGCAACACAGGACACAATGTGTCACATACAGTGTAACACAAGACAAGGTATGTCGCATACACTGTAACACAAGACACTTTATGCCACATACAGTATCTTAACAAATACGACAGTGACAACGTTCAGATCATTCGTAAAGGAGGTTTTGCGATCTATTGATACAAAGTTTACTGCCTGGAGTAGGTTGTTTTGACGTTTCTGTTTCCTTTAATTGATTGGTGTGCATGCCTTTGGTTTTTAACTGGTTTAGTGGAAGCATTATGACTGTAACAGTATAAAATATTAACTCATTCTGCCCGACGGCCGTATTTCCCAGATTTTGACGGCGTCATCTAATGACTATGCACCAATTGCAGGAGATGGATCGACCATGATAATTCAAGGGTAGTGCCAGATTAGCTTGGCGCCGACAGGCGCCAAGCTAATCTGGCACTACCCTTGAATTATCATGGTAGACCCATTTCCTGCTGTAGTGCGTCAGGGCTGAGTGGGTTAATATAATTATGCAAGCGATACGCTTTGTAAAACCCCGTATTTGGGACAACAACGAATTCGAATTTTGACTTTTCGAATTCTTTCTTTTCATGCACATACAGGTACATATCTTGACACACTCCATGCTAATGACAATGACGCCTCAAGTCCAAACAAGGACGTCTTCTTCGTCTTAGAATCGGGCGGTTCTGACAATTTCCGTGTCAACAGCACAACAGGAGCGATCACTGTGGGGCCTGGAGCTTCTCTAGACAGAGAGAGAGATTTCACCTTCGCTCTTGTCGTCTTGGCTTTGGACAGAGGAGACCCGCCCAAATCCAGCACGGCGACAGTGTCTGTGACTCTTCTTGATGAAAACGACGAATCACCGAAGTTTAATCTCACAAGAAAAGAGGTTACGATTTCTGAGAACAGCACAGAAACAACTTCAGTGTGGACGATGGCTGCCAAAGACGAGGACAGTGATCCAGATCTGGTGTACAGCTTGTTGCTGAATGACTCCCAGGCGGCCACCGATCGCGATGCATCAGTTAGCATGGACAGTGTGTGGGTAAGCAAACGACAAAATACGGACGAACTAACGAAAAACAATATCGGTCTCATCATCGGAAACACCTCAACATATAAAACAGTAAACAAGAAAATAACCAGCAAGAACAGAAGCACGCTTAGGAATGACACGCATAAACATGTTTGTTTTGTCGCCATTTTAAGCGTGTTTCTCTTTCTGTGGGTTGTTCTAGTGCATTTTCACTCTAGGTAATAAAACTTTGGATCTAGTTTGTTTTAGTACAGCGAAGTAGTCTGCAAAGGACACAACAGAAAACCAATCAAAGAACTAATGCAGCAGTCAAGCAGCCAAGCATATATGATTTAGATTTCAAAGAACCCAGAGTTAAATCATACATAGCTTTACATGGTTTCTGTCTGTGACGTTTGCTCTCAGTTTTCTTGTCATGGGCGACCCTGAGTGGAAGATTTGACATGAAACAACCTACAGTCATCAGCCCACCTCCCCTCGCACCTTCCCCCTCCGGCCGAAGTATGCTTAACTCATTCGAGACGTGTCGCCTCAGGATACGCGGCATAAGCCGCGTATCCGGAGGCGCCACGTCTCGAATGAGTTAAATGATGTATCTTTTGTTTCTTCAAAAACATTACCGATGACATTACTGTCTGGAAGTGTCAACTACTTACCCAATTTTAGCCTAAGAACTTGTTGTGTTCCTACACAACCCGGGAGGCACTCGGGGAACCCTAACTAGGGCTGAGAGTAGCCTCCCTTCCTTGCCCAAAAACGGGCATTCACCACGTGGCCCAATCACAATCAGTCATCGATACTTAGCTCTTGTGAGCAGACGTGTTTTAGCCTAGGAAATTTACCGGTTCTTAAAGGGCCGGTCGTCTTACTCTACTTCTGGACTTCGTACGTCACTACCGGAATTCTAACTGTTCTTCCATCGGAAACTCAGTGTTTTCTTCCCGACGCTCCCTGCTGTGGTTGTGTTGTGCTCTATTCAGCGTGGATCTACTTGGGATTTTTTACCTTCTTCGTGTACCTTGGACGCCATGGATGTATCTCTTCCCGTCCCCGCATCTCAGGAGAGGTAACATATCGGCCCCAGCCCTTGGCTGGCCCCGGACCGGGTGCCTGCTTCGGTTTGTGGCTTCAATTTGTGGCTACGCTTCGATCGTATAGATTCGCGCCGATCTCTCGTGTTTCGTTGGCGGGGCTTCGTCGTGCCTGCGCCCGGTCGATAGTCATGTCTGATTTATGTTACAGTAACCAAGTCCTTACTTGCCCGCAGTGCGGAGATTTCCAATGGCCTAGCGATAAGCACAAGTTATGCCTTCCTTGTATGGGATGCGCGTCGGACCATTCTTGCGAGATTTGTGTAACCTGGCCTGAACAAGTTTGGTCCCAGTTGTGGAAATTTTACCGGCGCGAGCGCCCGACTCCGGTTACGGACCGGCAGTCCTTTTTGGAACCCCCGACCATTCCCGGCGTTTTAACTAAACACAGGACTGCATCTTCTGTGACTCACACTCGATCTAAGCCCGCTGACTCTTACGGAGAGACAGCACGAGGGCAGTGTGCTCGCCATACGGTGGCAAGCCTACGGAGACGCGATTCACGCCGTCATTTGTCCATCAGTCCTGAGAGGTCTCGCAAGGATACACCCGCTGACTCTTACGGAGAGACAGCACGAGGGCAGAGTGCTCGCCATACGGAGGCAAGCCTACAGAGACGCGATCCACGCCGTCATTTGTCCGTCAGTCCTAAGAGATCTCGCAAGGATAAGCCCACTGACTCTTATGGAGAGACAGCACGAGGGCAGAGTGCTCGCCATACGGAGGCAAGCCTACAGAGACGCGATCCACGCCGTCATTTGTCCGTCAGTCCTGAGAGGTCTCGCAAGGATACGCCCGCTGACTCTTACGGAGAGACAGCACTAGGGCAGAGTGCCTACCTTATGGAGGTAGGTCAGCCGAGACACGTGTCTAAACAGCGTAGGTCTTCCAACAGTCCTCACATCTCTCATTCGGCCAGCAATTCTAGATGCTTTGGCGCAGCTACTTATGATCAGAGGAAGCAACCTGATATGCTACGCAACGGCAGTCACAACTTCCAACCAGCGTCCTTGTTGTATTCGTCTCCTTCGCGAGCTTCGGACCCGAGCTTCACCTCTTCCCAGTTACATCGTCGCAGTCGTCCGCGTCGTCGCAGTCACTCCCGTCGTCGCCGCCACTCCCATCTTCGCAGCCGCTCCTGTTCTCGCAGTCGCTCCAACCGGGACAGGCGCATGGCTCACTCCAGGTCCCCGTCTCCTGTTCGCGTTTTGCCCCCACCCCCGCCTCACCCACACCAGCGGACGCGATGCTCGCCGACGGCTACACATCAACACCAGAGGATGCGATGCTCCCCAGCAGCTACCTTCTCTCGTCGTGACGTGGCTCGACCGATATCCACCAACGTCAATCCTCACCGGACTTCGCTCCCTACGCGGGATGAGGAGACTCTTAGTCTTCTCCCGGAGGATTCAGTTTCGGGCCTACTCGGTATGGACAGCTCCTCGTCTCACTATACGGTGTCGGATGATACTGCATCCCCTAGACTCCCTTCTACGTCACGCACGGAAACGCTTCTCGGCATTGATGAAGCAGCTCGACTCATCACGGCTGCACTGCCCAAGGACGCGTGTCCCTCGTCGCCCCCACTCAAGAGGAAGGTGTCTGCCTTTGTCGACTCTGGCCGTCCACAGAAGAGGTTCAAGTCTTTACCGCAGCCCCCTGGTTTTAAGGATTTGAGAGATTCCTTTTCCGCTTACCTACAGACAGATTCCCAGGAGTATCTTTTCTTCTCTGATCGCAAGTGGCCGGCTGACCTAGACATCTCCTTCCGCCAATCCTGGTATGCGGGACATTCACAGTCCTTTAGCTGTCAGCTTCCATCGTTGGACCCTCAATCGATATCCCAGCTTGGCGGTACCAATCAGCTGAGACACACCCTCCCTCGTGGGTTGGATAAGACGGCATCACTAGTGCGGAACTCCTTGGCCTGTGCTGGTTTTCTAGAGCTTCTCACTCAAGGTTTAATCCGTCGAATCGAGGACGCTTGGCAACCATCGCTTACACCCTTACTTGGTGACCTTCTCGCCCTCGGGGTTGCGGCAAACCGGGCAGCGTATCACTCATCGGTCAACACAATGGCGGCAGCATCCAACTGTGACCTCATGCGTCGTGATGCAGTCTTACTCGCCTGTCGCGGTATGCCTCCCGATCTGAAGACACAGCTGCGTCGTGCTCCCCTTGGTGGACCACTCCTCTTCGGTGACACCTGGCAGAAGGTGAAGGACGGCAATCCGGACCGCTGGCCCAGCCGTGTTACAGCCTCACGCTTTCACTCCGCCCGCAAGGCCGTGGGTCGCGCCCTGCGGACTTCCAGACCCGCTTCATCCTTCACTCCAGCTTCCGCCAAGACGTCCCGGCGGTTCCCCGCCTTCGGCCGTGCTAGACCAGTTAGGACCTCTGTCCCCGCTTGGCCCAGGTCTGCCCGCCGCCGTGGGCGCGGGCGGGCTCCCTGACTCGTCCCCGTTCCAGCCCCCGCCTTCTGCTCCAGGACCTCCTGTCGGCGGGAGGCTCACTCTTTTCAGCGACATGTGGAGGTTGCTACTTCCAGACGACCCCTGGGTACTCGCCACCATCACCGACGGACTCTCAATTTCTTTTCGTTCTCCCCCGCCTCTGAGACGCTCACCCGTATGGACAGAGATTCCTTCGGACAGTCTGAAAGCCATCGCACTACGCGGAGAGGTCGAATCGCTTCTACAGAAGGCCGCCACAGAGGTAGTGCATCATATCGACTCACCAGCATTTTACAGCCGACTTTTTGTGGTTCCCAAGCCGGGCAACAAGTGGCGCCCAATTATCGATCTATCAGCACTAAACAAGTTTATCATAGCTCCCACTTTTCGCATGGAAACCTCCAGGACCCTTCGGGCCGCTGTACAACCGAGGGACTTCGCTGTCAGCCTGGACCTATCCGATGCATATCTCCATGTCCTCATACACCCGGCTTCCAGGCGGTATCTCCGATTCGCGTTCGACGGGGTGATCTACCAGTTTCGAGCCCTTCCGTTTGGTCTCAACATCAGCCCATGGGCTTTTACTCGCATTATGGATGCTGTCGTTGCCAAGACCAGGCAGTCGTCGTCCAGTCCAACCTCCAACTATTTGGACGACCTCTTCCTGCGGAATCAATCGATAAGCACCCTGCGGACGGACAGAGATTCTTTGCTCCTGTTGCTGTCGCGTTTGGGGTTCCTGGTAAACACAGGCAAGTCGGACCTATCTCCATCTCAACGATTTATTCATCTCGGCATGAAATTTGCGACCGACCTCAACAGAGTGAGTTTGCCGGAGCCTCGGATCCACAAGTTAGCCTCCTTGGCCGCCCAGGTAGCACAGGCGGAATCAGTCCCCGCCAGAGTTTGGCTTCAGCTTCTCGGCTTGATGAATGCAGCGGCGGATCTCCTTCCCCTCGGTCGTCTTTACTCCCGGCCGCTTCAATTACACCTGCTGCTTCATTGGCGTCCGTCCTCCGGCGACTTAGACGCGCCGGTACCTGTGACTCAGATCCTTCGCCCACATCTGCAACGTTGGACAGACACTTCATGGCTCGCTGTCGGAGTTCCTCTAGCCTCCCCGCCTCCTCAGCTCTCACTCTGCGTGGACGCAAGTCTCACCGGCTGGGGTGCACATTTGCTACCGAGTTTCCTCTCAACATCCGGCCTCTGGTCTCCGGATCTAGTAAACAGACACATCAACTGGCTAGAGCTACAAGCAGTTTGGCAAGCCCTCATCAAATGGGAAACGCACATTCGCCACCAGGAGATCCTAGTCCTTTCGGACAACACCACAGTCGTTTCTTACATTCAGAAGCAGGGCGGTACTCACTCTCCCGAGCTATGCATTCTACTCTATCAATTGATGCGCTGGTGCGAGGACCGAGGACTATCCCTCCGAGCTCGACACATCCCCGGTCACCTGAACGTGTTGGCGGACTCACTATCTCGGCGCGGACAATTACTTCACACGGAATGGACACTTCACCCAGACATCTTTCAGATGATCTGCGCTCACTGGGAAACTCCCATGATAGACCTCTTTGCCACGAGGTGGAATCGCCAGCTTCCCCTCTTCGTCTCACCGATTCCAGACCCCCTAGCCTGGGCAGTCGACGCTCTCTCCATTCCGTGGGTCGGTCTCATCGCTTACGCTTATCCCCCGACGGTCCTCGTTCCCAAAGTCCTCCTCAAGCTCAGAGGTTGCAACACGGTCATGTTACTGGTAGCCCCATTCTCCTGGAACAGGTCTTGGACTACCGATCTAATCAGTCTCGCCACGGGCCCTCCGCTTTGCCTGCCCACCTCGAGGACAATGCTCAAGCAGCCCCGCCAGCCTCTTTTCCACCCGTGCCCAGAACGACTTCTCCTTCACGCCTGGAGATTGTGCGGCAAGCCCTCACCGCTAGAGGCTTCTCGAGTGCAGCAGTGGCAGCTATCGCTTCAGCCCGTAGACCCTCGACCAGACGTGTTTATGAGGGAAAGTGGCGAGTATTCCAATCCTGGTGCACTGACCGACACCTTATGCCCACAGAGTTGACTCCTTCACAGCTCGCTGACTTCTTCCTCTGGCTCTTTGGAGACCAAGGCCTAGCCCCCATCACGATCCGAGGATATCTGTCTATGATTGCAGACACTTACCGTCACCTCGGCCACCCAGACCCTGGCGAAAACAAAGACCTTGCAGACCTGATGGCACACTTCGGCCTGCAGCGTCCGGTTCCCCGCTCACTGATTCCAAGATGGGACCTCCCTTGGGTCCTGACGTGGCTGAACTCGGACAGGTTCGAACCGCTTTCCCTCGCTAAGTTCTCGGATGTGACACGAAAAACATGTTTTCTGTTGGCACTGGCCACCGCGGCTAGAGTAAGCGAGCTACATGCGATGTCGGCAAGTCCTGCCTGCCTCCAATTCCGGGCAGACGGTTCTGTACAGCTACTCACAGACCCTGCCTTCCTCGCCAAGACTAGGTCTCCCTTGACTGCGCCCCCAGTGATTACCATTAGGCCGCTGAAAGATGCAAGTTTTACTCGGGAGACCAGGCAACAGGATCCAGTGCGCGCTCTTCGTGTATATTTACGACGTACCAAACCCGTCCGCCGAGGACGATCACGCCTCTTTCTACCCTTAGCACATAGCAGAGAAGACATATCAGCGCAAACGATTTCTTCTTGGCTTCGCTGGGTCATCAGGTCAGCCTATCAGGACCTTTCCCCAGCAGTTGCAAAGAGGCTCAAGATACGCGCACATGAGGTACGAGCCATGGCCGCGAGCGTCGCATTCGATCGCAATTGTGCTGTTCGAGACATCGTGGCCGCAGTGGGCTGGCGGGCAGAATCCACCTTCGCCCGTTTTTACCTCAGGGATCTGTCAGGCCAGCGAGACAACCTCGCACTGGTGGGGGACATCGCCGCAGCGCAACACTCCCTCCCGGCGCCGGAAGCGCCGTAGGTACGCACTTAGCTAAAATTGTCGGGAGTTTGGCGAATGGGTGTGTGGCTCTGTCGTATGCCCTTTATGGCGGTAACTTGGGCGCGGCACCCTCCACCTTTTCGCCATTCTTCCAGACAGTAATGTCATCGGTAATGTTTTTGAAGAAACAAATTAATTTTTCTTTAAAATATATTTTTTCGAAAAATACTTACCGATGACATTACTCGGAGGACCCTCCCACCTGCCCCGCTTGCCGCTGGTAAGCTAAGTATCACTGACTGATTGTGATTGGGCCACGTGGTGAATGCCCGTTTTTGGGCAAGGAAGGGAGGCTACTCTCAGCCCTAGTTAGGGTTCCCCGAGTGCCTCCCGGGTTGTGTAGGAACACAACAAGTTCTTAGGCTAAAATTGGGTAAGTAGTTGACACTTCCAGACAGTAATGTCATCGGTAAGTATTTTTCGAAAAAATATATTTTAAAGAAAAATTAATTTTTCTTCTGCAGACTACACGTGGGAATGTTGAACCTCCGTTTTGAGAATCTGACACCTGCACTCACTCCCCGTCACTCGCGTCATTTCGTCTCGGGTTAAATTACCCAAACTAAAATTGGGAGCTATGTGCTTCGCCCCTGGCCATGGTTTGTCAATGTTAAAACGTTTTGCTTTCAGGACTGGTTCACGATCAACGCCACAGATGGAACGGTGTCCGTAAATTCCGGACTTGATCGCGAAACAGCTGAAAAGGTTATTCTGAGGATCATGGTGAATGACACCAATGGAGCAACTGTTCAAACAGCCGAAGGTGTGCGGCTTTAACCCATTCAGCCCTGACGCACTACAGCAGGAGATGGATCGTCCATGATAATTCAAGGGTAGTGCCAGATCTATCTGTCGGTGCCAAGCTAATCTGGCACTGCCCTTGAATTATCATGGTCGATCCATCTGCTGCAACTGGTGCATAGTCATTAGATGACGCCTCCAAAATTTGAGAAATACGGCCGTCGGGCTGAATGAGTTAATGTGTCATTATATCTGTTGTTCAGCTGTTGATGCGGGGAGGCCTTTAATGAGTTAAGTGTGACAAAAATTAACTGTTTATTAATTTCTTTTTTGCATTTTCAGCAACGTATGATTTAAAAATAGTTCAACGAACATGTGAAGAAAAGAGAAATTTAAATAAATTCATGAAATGTGAGGTTATTACTATTTTACACACACACACACACACACACACACACACACACACACACACACACACACACACACACACACACACACACACACACACACACACACACACACACAGAGAGAGAGAGAGAGAGAGAGAGAAACACTAAAACCTAATATTTCCACAGACGAGCTGAACGTATAATGCCGAGCAAAAGAAATGCGACATTTTTTTAATCATTGGAAACACTTTATCGTTTCCGATGATTCAAAATATATTGCATTTCTTTTGCTCGAGTCAGTATATGTAAATACAAATAAGGTATAAAGTAGTTTTGTATGTTGACTATGCATCTCACTGTGCAGCCACCTTGACCATCACTCTAGGAGACGTGAACGACAACGAACCCATCATATCCGGCAGCAAAAAGCTCCGCGTGTCAGAGGCCCTTGCTATCGATACGGAGGTTGCCTCCCTTAGCGCCAGTGACCGTGACCGAGACCAAAGTGTGACTTTCAACATGTCGGATGCAGTATCAAATTTCACGATCACCCCCGATGGTAAGAAACCGGACTGTCTGTAGCTTTGAGTGATCTTCGGTGACCAGTTAATCTTGAACACAAAGTAGTTTTCGATAATGCACAAAGTCAATCAGCCAGGCTTGGTCTGAAGCTTTGTTAAGACTACTTTGTGCTTTTTTAAGTGTCTGCAGAGAATTCTTAGTTAAGTATTCTCAGGATTGTCCCATGTGACAGCTTTATATGTCGCTGATTGTACAATGATATTACAGTACAATGATATTACAGTACGATGATATTACAGTACAGTGCTACAGTAGTAATATTTGTGTATTGGTTGTATATTCAGCGGTACTTGAAGATGTCACTTGGGGCATTCACAAGAATGCACACTTTAATAAGTGTCGGGGGTTCTTTATCCGGGTACTCCGGCTTTTCCTCCCCCACGATTTTGGTATTAATTTCAGCCCACTTAATCAAAGTTCAAATATAAACAATTTGAATTTCCAAAACTTCAGTAACTCGCTTGAGCGGCTTGCCCTTAGCACCACGTGAATGTTCTGTGTTTATGTCTGTGTGTGTGAGTGAATGCGCGTGATTCACGTGAGCGTGCTTTGGGTTCAGTTCGCGGCGGCGCTTAGACCCGATTTTCAATTGGGATAATCGCCTATTTAATGCGCTGATTTATTTATGATTTATTTATATATAAAAAAAATTTTAAAAAACAATGACATTATCGTTCCATGTTTTAACTGATTCGAGACGTGCCGCATACGGATATGCAGCACGTCACGAATGAGTTAATTGTATGAATTTGTGCAACAATGGTTAACCATAATTTAGAATCACGCCAGCAAAGGCAAGACTATGTCGCCTGCTATGTGATGAACGCTGCGACAAGCTAACTTGCAATGTAAGAATAGAGTTTGCGATCTGCTTACATTGCAGTCTTTTCTCTCTGCACACATGACTGAAAAAAGCAACTGAGCCGATCCCTGCCGCAACAGGGGGCTCATGAAAATGTATCTGTTGCAGATGGATTGGATGGTTGAGCGACCTTCGTATCGTGTCCGTTTGATTTTCCTTTTGCCCTTATAGTTATTTCAAATAAACTTATTGTTTTCAGGCAAGATTATCCTGCAACATGCACTGGACAGAGAAACTCAGCCTAGCGTGAGCTTCACAGTCGTGGCTACAGACAACGGTTCTCCTCCATTATCTTCGAATCTGACCATCACCGTCAATGTCACTGATGCCAACGACAATGATCCTGTGTTCACCAACACCAACTACACTTTCAGTATCTCCGAAAACGCTGACAACCTGACTGTAGTAGCGACGATGACGGCCACTGACAGAGATGAAGGGGCCAACGCCATAGTAACGTTCGACTTTGCTGATAACGTTAATGACTTTGAGATTAACAAGACAACGGTATGCAAAGTTCTTCCTTTTTTAAATAGCTTATTTAAGTTTGCTTATCTGTCAGAAAATAAAGTATTTTGGGTGAGCACTTGCGTATATCCAGTATGATCTTTGTTCACTTCATCTCTTTATTTGTATGTGTTAATTACGTAAGTATAGTGAGTTGAAGTGCACTTATTTCCAATCTTGCGTTCACAGCATCTAATTTTTTATCTGAACAGCATTGTTTTTAGATTTACATAAATATTTGCTTTTACAAAAGTTTTTTTTCACGGCTTCGCTTGTTCTGCCATTGTAGAGTACGATGTTGCATGATCTGTGACAGTGTGTCTGTCACGTAACAGCAAAATTACGGACCATATTGGTGTCACATTTGTCTTTACAGGGAGAGATACTGGTTAAGCGGCAGCTAGACAGGGAAACAACAAATTCCTACAAGATTGGAGTTGTAGCCCTCGACAATCCGCGGACAGAAGAGAAACGTCGCGCCGCAAAACAGATCACTATCATCGTCACAGACTATAACGATAATGCTCCAACGTTTAACAACATGGATCGCACTTTACAGGGATACGTTGGCATTATCACAGAAAAAGCAGGAATTGGAGAAAAACTGACAAATTTAGACCCAGGAGCTATCCTGTGTTCAGACAGGGACGAAGGTCAGAACGCGCATCTGTCTTTCTTGCTGGATTCCCTTGATGGTGTAGACTTCTTCCGAATGAACTCAGACACTGGTGAAGTGTTCGTGAACTCCAGCCTCTTGGGTTACGGGTTCGAAACCTACAACTACACGGTGACTGTTATGGATCATGGTGTTCCGTCGCTCAACAGCAGTGCCAACCTGACCATCAAAGTACTGGACCAGAACATTCACAAACCTCTGTTCGTCAGCAACTTTTCGGATCCCATTTCTATACCTGAGGTGAGTATAGCATTAAGCGAAGCGCACCTGTGCTGATCTGTGACTTTGGACCTTATAGCTGTACGCTGTAAGGTCCAGAATCACAGACTGGTACACCTCTAAAATCCAAAATCACAGACCACTGCAATTTGGCCGTCGGTATCGTTTTTGACGAGCTGATTCCGTAAGGACAAAAACCGCTGCCGACAGCCAAAGGGTTCAGACATATTTGATATTATTCCTTTTCTGTCTTGTATTTGTCTCACACATTTTTGGCTCACGTGCGAAGCAAAAGTGAGTCTATGTTTTGGGCCACTGGTCATCCTTCCGCCGTCGTCCGTGGTAAACTTTAACGTTGGCATTTTCTCGGAGACTATTCAAGCCACAGTCTACAAACGTGGCCCAAGGATATTTTTGGGCAAGACCTTTTTAAACATGTCACTCTGAGTGACCTCTCTGAAAGGTGAAGGTCACAGGAGATCAAGAAATAGGTCACAAATAGCCATATTTTGACAAAATATATGTTTTCTCAAATACTATACACAACTTCAAACCCAAGCTTGGTACGAAAATACCTGGTGGTAAGACCTTTCTGTGAATACTAATTTGGTTGACCCCTTGGAAAGGTCAAGGGTTTCAAGAGATCAGCAAAGTTTTTTTTAATAGCCATATTTTGACAAACGATTTTTTTTTTTTGCTCAGTACTATTCACAACTTCAAACCCAAACTTGGTGTAGAGATACCTGATGGTAAGACCTTCTTTGCCTACTAATTTGGATGACTCCTCAGAAAGGTCACGGGTCAGAAGAGATCAGGAAATAGGTCACACAAAAAACATTGTTTGAAAAAAATGTGTTCTTTTTCTAATATACTATCTACAACTTCCATCCCAAACCTGGTACAGAGATACCTGATGGTAAGACCTTCCTATGCATGCTAATTTGGATGACCCCTCGGAAAGGTCAAGGGTCACGGGAGATCAGCAAATTATCTCTTATTTTCTTTTTACTTTTGGTATACTTTTATTTTATTTTCAGGAATTTGCAACACGTTTCAACCAAGTGTAGCAGAAAGGTAACTGGTGATAAGAGCTTTTATGCATATTAATTTGGTTCACTACTCAGAAAAGTCACAGGTCATGGGAGCTGGGTGTAAGTGAAAAATGCGTAAATTTTGAGAAAACATGAATTTTGCAGGTACAAAAGCCAACATTTTCCTGTTACAACACTTGCTTATTTCAGTGACCCGTCAGAAAGGTCAAGATCACAAAGGTTAGATTAATGATCGGCCATGCATGTGAGCCTTAAGGGCTTTGCCATTCTTGTAGTTAAAGGGTTTGCTATGTTCGGAGTTGCTTTGGGGATGGTATAATGTGTGTGTGCGTCCGTGTGTGTGTGTGCGTCCGTGTGTGTGTGTGTGTGTGTGTGTGTGTGTGTGTGTGTGTGTGTGTGTGTGAGTGTTTGCGCACGTAAACACCAGTGTTTTTGAGGCTGTTTATTTTAGTACTTCTATTTTGTTATTGCGTATATTTATTTTTGCATACTGTGTGTGTGTAATTGAAATGCGCCTAGAGCTCCGTCAAGAGGTAAGGTGCTATATAAATATCCATTTTTTTAAAATTATTATTTATAATTATTATAATTATGATATGTGATTAAATACCTTCACTGACGCGACGAACAAAACCCAGATGTAAGAGGCACAAACCCTCATGAGGCCGCACAGTTGCGGGAGCTCATGTGTGTTTGTTCTTCTTCCTCGTCTCAGTTGAATTTCTTTTTCTCCAGCTAGTAAGTTCTTTGTATGTCAGTCTGCTACGCTTTCAGAGCTCAGCTAAAATTAAAGTCTGTTGACAGTGAGTAGGTTAACTCATTCGCGGCAAGCCGCATCCGGATGCGGCTGGCCGCGAATGAGTTTAAAGTGAACAGCTGCTGAATGTCAGCGATACAACGGATTCAAGGGCATTTCTTGCCTCAACTTTGACTTTTCTGCTTTTCTATTCTCAATCCATGTGAGTAGGTACATGAGATGTTTTCTTCTGCCGCTCATGCGCATCGGGGGAACTCAGCTAAATGCAAAGGAGAACAAGATCAAAACAGTCTTTTAGTTTACGACATTCAAACTTCGTAAGCAGCAATATCGTGAAACATATTAAGAATATATATATATATATATATATATATATATATATATATATATATATATATATATATATATATATATATATATATATATATATATATATATATATATAGCAATTAACGAAGATGTGTCAAATACTAACCTTGTTTTGCCTGGACATTGTCGCTTTTAGTTTGTTTATTGAAAATGTTGAACTGAAATGTTTGTCTTCTCCCAGTGTATGCCAGTGAAAAGCAAAGTAGCCATCTTTGAAGCCGATGATGAGGACCGTGACAAAGGGACCAACGGACGAGTCGGCTACAGCGTGTCTGACGGTTCCAGCGGCAGCGGAGACGCCGCTTTCTTTGACATTGCTCCTTGGTCTGGAGAGCTGAGCCTGGCCAAGAGGTTAAACAGAGAGGATCAGGCACAATTCTCTGTAAGTTGGACTTTAACATTTAACATGTGATGTTTGTCTGTTATTTACTATTACTATTTTAACCCCGTGACTGTCGAGAAGACACGAGCAGGTCCAACTTCTAGAGACAAAGATCCTCATAAGCCCCCGCAACTGCGGGGGCTTGTGAGGATCTATGTCTCTTGCTGACTTATCACCTTACATCCTTGCTGCATGGATAGCTGGGGGTCTTTGGCGTTGAAAGACAATCTACGATCATTAACATTAAAGAGGTTAACACTAATTTCCATTTAAAATGTCGCCCCCGAATGCTCTTTTTTTCCAGACTGGTATTTTCCGTTTTGTTTTCAGCGGCCTCTGTCCTTTAGTTCATAAATTTATATCGTAGTACTATGCGGGCAAGTTACTATCTCGCAATCTCGTTAAACTACGCTTATTGTGAGCGTAATTGCCACTCTCACAAAATCCTGTTAAGTCAAATTTCCTACCGATCCCTTTTGGTGCCGTGATGTTTTTTCATCCCCTGTAGCAAAAGGTCATCAAAGCGACGACGGCCGCAGTTGACCCGCGCCCAGCCGTGTGAGATACGTTGGCACAGGATATAAATACATTTTCCATTTCAGTTGCAAATCTCAGCCACGGACCACGGCGAGCCCCAACTATCGTCCACCTTGAATGTGATCATCATGATTAACGACACGAATGACAACGATCCCGTCTTCAACAAGACAAACTACTACTTCACCGTTGCTGAGAACGATGTCAACATCGTCGTGGGCACTGTAGTTGCTGAGGATGCTGACGAGTACAAGAAAACGTGCTACACTCTAAGTAAGTTTCCGAAATCATATGGACAAAGAGGATGCAGACCTGGAGAGAAGTCGATGAAACAGTGAATGGAACCCTCCGTCAGTCACATTATGTGACTAGGAATGGTTGCGTCTGCTATACTGACGAGCAACAGAAATGCGACATTTTTGGAATCATCGGAAACACTAAAGTGTTTCCGATGATTCCAAAAATATCGCATTTCTTTTGCTCGTCAGTATACGTTTCATCGATGCCACTCAAGATTCTGGTTCTCATTCTTCTTCATCCTGTCTTTTCTTTTTATTCATTTAAACAGGATCAGCGACCACCCTTTTCTTCAAGTTTTGAAATAATATTTTCTTGGGATGTTTTATATTGCCGGTAAACTTGATTACAAGGGATCATCCTTCCACGTTATAGGTACGAACTGTGGACCATAGCAGGTGGCGTGTACGACAGGACCTGCTGCTTCTGCAACAAAAATAAGTGGTCGTAAGGCAGATGCTCTGTCGTGATAAGTCTTGAAAGTCAAAATAAAAAAGGTTACCTGCCATTAAAGACTATAATTTAAGTAGTTACAGGTGACCTCTCATAAGGATAGTCGCTCAAAAAACGTTTCTGATGTATAAACCGAAAAAGACGATCTCTTCAGAAGGATGTGCCAAAGAAAAAAGGAAAGAAATATCCGGGCGTATCCGTAGTTGAAAAGATTTCAATGGTGGTCATCAGTTTACACTGGCGGAGAATTCACTAGCCCCTTTGCTGCCATTGGACGCAGAGATTGTGTTTCTGAAACCTGTGTTAACTCATTCGAGACGTGCCGCCTACGGATACGCGGCGATTCGCCGCGTATCCGTAGGCGGCACGTCTCGAATGAGTGAAGTCTACGCCAAAGAGGCCCCGCGTCAGAGAAGAAACACGGATACAAAGTAATTTTAGCAAGACGCATGGATCATCATGAGCCCCGGCCCGCAACTGCCGGGGCTCATGAGTAAATATTTCTCTTGCAGGTAGATTACGTTTAGACGTCAGCGGCAGTGAAGCGGTTAAAGGTGATAAATGGTCCTATCCAATCATTGCACAGAATTACAGTAAATCAGCTTTGTTTTTGATTTTCTTCATATTCCAAAAGTAATTTATATTCTTTATTTCTTATTGGCTCACGTGCGAAGCAAAAGTGAGTCTAAGTTCTGGGCCAGTGGTCGTCCGTCCGTCGTCTGTCGTCCGTGTCCGTCCGCCGTCGTCCGTGTCAATCTTTAATGTTGGCATTCTCTCGGAGACTATTCAAGCTACAGTTTTCAACCTTGGCCCAAGGATACTTTGTGGCAAGACCTTTCTAACGATACCAATTTCAGGGACCTCTCACAAAGGTCAAGGTAACAGGGGATTAGGAAATATATCAAAAATAACTATTTTGGGACTTTTTTTTTTTTTTCAAATACGATTCACAACTTCAAACCCAAACTTGGTACAAAGATACCTTATGGTAAGACCATTAAACGCACGCTAATTTGGTTGACCCCTCGGAAAGGTCCAGGGTCACAAGAGCGCAAGAAATAGGTCCAAAATAGCCATATTTTGACAAAAGATTTTTTTTCTCAATTACTATTCACAACTTCAAACCCAAACTTGCTACAGAGGTACCTGATGGTAAGACCTTTCTATGCATACTAATTTGGTTGATCCCTCGGAAAGATCAAGGGTCACAAGAGCTCAAGAAATTGGTTCAAAATTGCCATATTTTGACAAAAGATGTTTTTTCTCAATTACTATTCACAACTTCAAACCCACGCTTGCTACATCATGATAAGACCTATCTATGCATACTATTTTGGATGACCCCTCGTAAAGGTCAAGGGTCGCAAGAGGTCGACAAATGTGTAAAATTTGCAAATAATTGTAGTTATTATAAACATTTTTGCAAACTTTTCAGTCAAATGTGGCACAAAGGTATCGGATGATACGACCTTCCTTTGCCTCCTAATTTAGTCGACTCATCGCAAAGGTCAAGGGTCACGGGGGTTTGACAGATGTGTGAAAATTGATTAAATTTTGAGAAAACATGGATTTCGTTAGTGCAGAAGCCATCCCTTTACTTATTGTCAGACATGTGTGGATCGGTGATACACGTGAGCCATAAGGGTTTTGCCTTTCTTGTTTTACATATTATGCCCAGTCTTTCAGAAAAATACTGTATTGTCTCGCTCTTGTTTTCCAATCAGCTGGTGACTTGAATGACCATTTCAAGATCGAAGCTGACGATGACCAGAAGGGAATCATCACAATAATCAAACCCCTAGACAGAGAAACCAGCGGGCAAGACAGTTTCTCCCTCACGGTCAACGCGGACGACTGCACACTATTCGCCAACCTCTGTGGCGAGAATGTAAGTGATGACGACAACGACCACGATGATGAGATGATTGTATTGGTGATGAAAATGATTACGACGATGAAAACCGTCGATAGATGGTGGATAAGTATGATGAGGAATGGGAGAAGGAGAAAAAAGAGGAGTGAAATATAAGAAAAAAAAACTAAGAACAAAAAACTACAAACTGTTAAGAAAAATAAGTGAATGTAAGGGACTGTTATACACAAAAACAAACTCTTAATAGTTTTGTTATTTTGTAATTTACGAGTGCATGTGTTTAGTACGAATGGTGCTATAACATGCTATTACAAAACAAACTGAGGGTCTCAATAAAGCGTGCAATATGCAGATAAGAAGAATAAGAATAAGAGTACTTTATTATCTCGGAAAGAGAAATTCGGTTGTGGTACATTTATAACAAATAGTACAAACAAGACATGAAAACATTATAGCATAATTATGAACATTTTCTCCCTGCACTTACACAGCTACAAATTCCAAATGGACACAAGTAAACACTACAAAATCTTTACACATAACTCTTACACATCTCACACATAAACGTCTTTTATGAACTGAACTGACCGGCACTTATACATTCACACCCACCTCTACACATGCATCCATAATACGCGTGTTTCAACCTAATCCTAACCCTCACTACTTTTTATACAGACATCTCAATACATTATTACACATTATTACACAAGCTGCGTAATTAAAAATCTACCTTAGTAAAATAATTAGTGGGTAAACACTCAGTAACAACAATCTCAATATGTCCATGTTCACCACCAAATAAAACACAATATAATCACTTCTCTAAAATCAACAAGCACAGGTAAAGGAGGATAGGGGGAGGAGTTAGGTTTGGATATGCGTGGATGTACCTACAGCTTGCTTAGAGTGATGGATTTGGGGATGAAACTGTGCTGTAGTCTGAGTGTCCTAGCTTTGTGCGTGCGGAGTCTGCGGCCAGAGGGGAGGAGTTCATAGAGGTGGGCAAGGACATGGGATCTGTCTAAAGCTATCCGCCTACCCTTTCTCACCAAACGCTGTTCATACAGGGACTCCACACTGGCTTGCTGACTGCCAATCACTTTGCTGCAGATGTTTACCATTCGTGCCAGGGTGTTTTTGTTCTTCACACCCAGACCTCCATACCAGCACACAGAACCGAAAGTGATGACAGACTCAATAAAAGAACAGTAGAAAGTTTGAAGGACAGAGGGGTTCACATTCAGTTTCCTGAGTTTCTGGAGGCAGTAGATGCGTGACTGACATTTCTTGTGTATGAGGGTGGTGTTTGCGTTAAAGGACAACTTATAACTGTTCCAAGATACTTATACTCAGTCACACGCTCAACAGACACGTCATCAGAACAGGGACAGGGGCAGGGTTTCTTCGAAAATCTATCAGTAGTTCCTTGGTCTTACTCACATTTAGGTCTAGAAAATTATCTTTACACCAAACACTAAAACGTTCTACTTCTGCAAAGTAAGTCGCATCGCTATTGGAGAGATCTTCTAAGGCAGTGTCATCCGAGTATTTTATAAGAAGGGTAGAGTCAGTGCCACTACAATCGTTAGTGTAGAGTGTGAACAGCACAGGGGAGAGAACTGTACCTTGAGGGGCGCCTATGGAAGTGGACCTAAGGGATGAGAGAGCTGTTTGAAAGCGAACTGACTGGGTCCTATTTACAAGGAAGTTGACAATCCATAGGATAAG
>BTPG01000008.1:157002444-157217444 GCA_036245525.1 Semisulcospira habei
TTTTCCTAAATACGACTGTAATCATGTCAATATTGTTATACTGGTTGTGTGTAGAGCTTTTTTATTTATTTTTTTTTAATTTTATTTTCACCTGAACAAAAAGCGCATCCGACAGTCAAATGGTCCAAATAACAAATATGTGAGCTCGCCCCGCTGAGCAAATGGAGCCAGTTGCATGAGTGCGCTTAGTCCCGCGCCAGGCACTAAGAAAGGTGCTATAGCGGAGCATCTTGCTTAGTGGCTGGCGCGGGACTGAGCAGACTAATGCAACTGGCCAATGGTCCCAGGGACGATATCGGTCTGGGTGTCTCGAGCACCTTCTCTCGTTGAAACAGAAAGTGTGTGCTTTGTTCACTGATTCAGATCTACGTTGTGGGAGAAGAGAAGCTGATCCGGGTGACTTTCTTCCACTCTGAAGAGGAGCTGAGGGAAAGACAGGACCAAGTGATCAGGTACTTACGCCGTTCGCTGTATTTGAAACGGAAGGTGAAAACAAAACTTGCGGTACTTACCGCAAGTTTTGTTTTCACCATCCGTTTCAAATAGAGCAAACTTCGGATTTAACAAAATGCCCGGGACCCAATTTTCCGGCTCATGTGCGATAGCAAAAGTCAGCGTATATACTGGGACATCCGTCGTGTGTGTCATCCGTCGCCCGTCATCTGTCATCCGCGTGTCGTTTGTGGTAAACTTTAACGGTAGCATCTTCTCGGAGACTATTGAAGCCACAGTCTTTAAACTTGGCCCAATGTGACAAAACGTTTCTAAACATGTGTGCCAATTTCAGTGAGCTCTCTGAAAGGTCAAGGTCACAGTAGGTCCAGAATATGTCAAAAATAGCCATATTTCCTACCCCCCCCCTCCCCTCCCATAAAATAAATAAATAAATAAATACATAAATACATAAATACATAAATAAATAAATAATAAATAAATAAATAAATAAATAAAATTAATAAATAATAATAATAATAATAATAATTCTCAAACACTATTTTCAACTTCAAATCCAACGTTGGTACAAAGATACCTGATGGTAAGACCGTTCAGTGCATACAAATGTAGATGACCTCTCGGAAAGGTTCAGCTTTGCTGCGTCCGACTTTTGTTATATCCGAACTTATTATGAGCAACGTAGCCTGCATCCTTTTAACTCATTTCCCGAATTTTGTAGGCGTCATCATCTAATGACGGTACCCAGTTGCAGGACATGGATCGACCATGATAATTCAAGGGCAGTGCCAGATTAGCTTGGCGCCGACAGGCGCCAAGCTAATCTGGCACTACCCTTGAATTATCATGGTCGACCCATGTCCTGCCGTAGTGCGTCAGGGCTGAATGGGTTAAAACAGGGCCGTCATTCCGCTGTGATGGAGGTATGGCCCTTTTCTAACAGGATGAGTCGACTGGTCATGTTCTTGACAGTGACAGCCCTCCAGTGTAAATAAATCACTTGGGAGAAATTAACACTTTAAAACTGAATAATGAATTACATCTTTCGGAGGTGAAACAGGCGACTGTTCGTTATCTGTGGGAAATGTTTCGCCGTGATAGAGGGTAATAACAGATTAGCTTGGTGTATTCCCAGATTTATGGGTCACGATAGTGCAAGGGTATCGCCAGACTAGCTTGGCCCTTTCTCGGACGCCAAGCAAGTATGGCACTGCCCTTGAACCATCACAGCCGGTCCATCTTTCGATGAGGTAACTGATATTCGCAGATACAACGGGTTATCAGTGTCGTCTCGGCTCAGTTATGACTTTTCTACGCTTCTTTTTGCTATCCATATGAGCAGGCACATGTACAAGAGGTTTAACCGTTGCCTTTTGAGCGTTACGGGAGGATCTGTCCTGCGTACAAAGGAGAAGAAGAGCAGAAAAGTCTTTATTACATATTCATAAGCTAAGTTAACTTTTTTTGTCTAGCATTATTGTAAGACATACTAAGAACATTTATAAAGGAGATATTGCGATCTATTAACTCTTCACTGACAGGAGTAGTCGAACTTTAGGCGTATTTCGTCTTATTCGCATTTGACTATGTTGACTGTACGGGACTTATATATATATATATATATATATATATATATATATATATATATATATATATATATATATATATATATATATATATATATATATATATATATATATATATATATATTCTTTTTCTCCTGGAGTAGGACTTCATGCAATTTCTTCGTTATATTCAAACAAGCTCTCTATAATTTTGAGCCTTTGTTTTAATAATAATAAGATAATAAAACATACTATTATTAATGGCGCATTTCTCATATTTATATTATAACTCAGTGTGCAGGACATAACCGCGAACTGAACCCAACAAGCACGCTCACGTGAATCACGCGCATTCCCTCACACACTATACATAAACACAGAACATTCACGTGGTGCTAAGGCAAGCTCAAGCGAGATACTGAAATTTTGGAAATTTAAATCGTTTCTTTATAGTTTTTAAATTTGATTAAGTGGACCGAAATTAATACCGAATTCGTGGGGGAGGAGTACCCGGAGAAAGAACCCCCGACGGTCTGCCCGAATTAATGGTGACGCTTACTAGAGGAGAAAAGTCCGACGCCGGAACCGGGTATCGAATCTCGCACCTCTTGCATTGGTGGCAGGCGCTTTTACCGCTGCGCCACGGACCGTCCCGTTTTCAGCGACATTCAGTTTTATTGCATGTGATATGGAGCACTTTGCCAGCAGTGCCAATTTCATTCGTTTTATAGACCGCGTCATGTATTTTGTGTAATTTTATTCTAGGGACCTTCAAAAGATGACTGGTTTGGAGTTTGTAGCTGATGATCTGCAGGAGGTTGTGGGCGCCAATGGGGAACCCGATCCCACTAGGTGAGACGAGAGAAGAAAAGAAAATCGAAAAAAAAAAAAAAAAAAGACGCTTAAAAATTGGGATAAATATGTTGTTGTTTTTTCAAAATGAGCAAATTCTGTTGTTTTTGCTGACCTGTTCTTGGGACATTTCGCTTTACATCCAGCAAACAATTATATACAGACGGGCAAAAGGCGGCAGACATTTTTGGAATCGTCGGAAACACTAAACTTTGTTTCCGATGATTCCCAAAATGTCGCATTTCTTTTGCAGGGGTGGATCTGGTTGTTCCATGGGGTCCTTTCATGTTGCTTGACTTTCGTCCAGTAGTGAAACGGTCCTAAAACCATTGACACTATTGCATTGAAAATATCGCTTTTCACAAAAATGAGCATACTGGCGTTTGCCATTGGAGAACTAAAATATATGCGAGTTGTGCAGAGATTGATCCACGGTACGTCATTCAGTGGCACGTGAACTGGGCGAAGCGAATGATGGATTTATCAATACCTTGAACTACCATGGTGGATCCTCCATATTGTAAGGTTTTTACCTTTGCTCGATATTGTACTGGGTTAGCCCGTTTAACCCCACAGCTGCATTTCCAAAAAATTAGAGGTGTCACCTACTGACTATATACCGGATGTAGTAGATGGATCGACCATGATAATTGAAGGGTAGTGCCAGATTAGCTTGGCGCCATCAGGCGCCAAGCTAATCTGGCACTACCCTTCGATTATCATGGTTGGTCCATCTCCTGCTGTAGTGCGTCGGAGCTAAATGCCTTAAAGTTTTTTTGTCGGGAACGCTGTGCAGGTCTGCACTGATGATGCATGCCATGGACAGAAACGGAGAATTTAAAGACGCAAACCAGTTACAGGAGTAAGTATGGAAAGATGAGTGGGTGACAGTTTTCAGATTTGGAGACTGATTCAGCTTTTTTCGAAATTCCAAAAAGCTGCATTTTACCATTTTGATTTAGACATAACAGCCCTTCAGCCAGCTTGTTCCATCTGCAAGAGGCATTAATTCTCATGGGCTCGTGAGAATGTATGCCTCTTGTAGGCCATGGACTACGGCACGTAGTTAGTCCATGGACCATTTTTCAGTCATATAACATTTTAGCATTATCGCCCATAAAGATGTCTCAAGGTAAAGGCTGTAGTTGACGCTGTGCAGTCGTTTCATTCTGCCTCTGTAGACGCCTCCCCACCCCAACCCTACCCATCCCCCCCCACCACCCCCACCCCACCCCACCCCCAAAAACAAACACACACACACACACACACACACACACACACAAATTCCCTATAATAAACCAAAATGTAGGGTATTGTTTCAAATGAATTTAATTCGTTTCGTTCAGGATTAGGTGGTGTTGTTTCGTTCAATTTATATTTCTTATCCTCTGCTATTTTCTAATTACTGCACGCGGGTGGATGCGTATGTGTTCTGTGAGTATTTAATTCTTAAGCTCCGAAAACTGAATAATAGATAGAATGGGAGTCATTTAATTCTGGGAGTTTTATAGTTAATACACGGTATTGCATTGTTTCAGCTATCTGGATCACCAGGTGGAAGTGACAAAACAGCTGAAGGCCCAGTACCAGCTTCTCAACATTGAGGTAGCTAGATGCCTTCGACTCTCTAGCGGTGTTTGTCGAGGATATCCTTATATACTGACGAGCAGAAGAAATGCGACATATTTGGAATCATCGAAACACGAAAGTGTTTCTGATGGTTCCAAAAATGTCGCATTTCTTCTGCTCGTCGGTATCGGAATCACATCGACAAATGCCGCTGCGGAAAGCCAAAAGGTTAATCCCTTGCTGTCAACTGCGGGAGCTGTATCGACCATGATAGCACATGGATACAGCCTGATTAGCTTGGCGCCTGCCGTTGTGCTATCATATATTCGACCCAGCTCCCGAAATGTGACAATATCAGTCAGTCTGTCTAAAACTGTGTACGTGTGTACATGGTTGCGTGATTGCTTATCCGTGTCATTGGCGTTTTGTGCATTACAGACTATTTTTGTTACAACGACCCTCTCCAAGCAATAAGGGGTTTGCAGTAACACTTTTATAACTGTTCTCGGTATGCCTTACAATAACGCGGCACAAACGGGCTAAAACGAAAATAAGAGACTTTTTACTTCCCAGGGTCACCCTGGTCAGCCCCTCAGGGTGGGTTTTCCCCTCTATTCTGGGGTCTACCCTTGGTCCATTCACCTCTAATTTCCGTTTTTAAACTCCCCCTGCTGTCTGCTGCGCCTGTAGCTCTTGATATTGGATGTGTGTTGCTAAATGGTCTTAGGTTTATGTAGCGTATTAGACCGGCTGGCGACATACATTTAATATTCTCTTTAGTTTTTTTTTCACAAGCAGTGCAGGCTCGTCCTGAGAAAGTCTTGTTGCTGTCTAGACGTTAATCAATGTACAACCAACCATGCTCTTCTTCTTCCTTGTGTGTAGGAGAGCTCCCTCGTTACGAATGAGGGGCAGTAGGGTATATTTACGTCTGTTGTTACATTTGTTAGTACTCCTAAAGATTGTGAAAATGGCAGAAAGGTTTATCCCCTTCACTGTCGAGAAGACTAAACTGAACATCGTCCAGCTGCAAGAGGCCTAGATCCTCATGAGCCCCCGCAGTTGTGGGGCTTCATGGGGATCTATGCCTCTTGCTGTAACCAGCCTGTTTCCATGTACATTTGACGGCTGGGGATCTGCGACGTCCGATTTCAAAAACACCCCACCCGGGTCTGCCCTGGGGGACTTGGGTGGGGTTAGGTATTTTTTAGTTCCCAGGGTCACCCTGGTCAGCCCCACAGGGTGGGGTTTTCTCTCTATTCTGGGGCATGTGTTTCTGTCTACCCTTTGTCCATTCACCTGTATTTGCCTTTTTTAAACTCTCCCTACTGTCTGCACTGCCTGTAGCTCTTGATATTGGATGTGTGTTGCTAAATGGTCTTAGCTTTATTTAGGCCCCATGTGTTAGGTTTATTTAATGTGTTTGACCGGCTGGCGACATACATTCAATGTTCTGTTTAGTTGGTTGTTTTTTTTCACAAGCAGTGCAGGCACGTCCTGAGAAAGCCTTGTTGCTGTCGGGACGTTAAGCAATGTACAATCAATCAATCAATCAATCAACCGATTTCAAAAACACAATCATCGTGCACTGGCAGTGAAGAGGAAAAGTTGAGGCAAGACAACACTGAGCATCCCGTTGAACGGGTGGATTTTAGCGGTTAACTCATTCAGCCCGGCGCACGTATTTCCCAAAGTTTGGAGGCGTCATCTGATGACTATGCACCAGTTGCAGGAGATGGATCGACCATGATAATTCAAGGGCAGTGCCAGATTAGCTTGGCGCCTATCGGCGCCAAGCTAATCTGGCACTACCCTTGAATATCATGGTCGACCCATCTCCTGTTGTAGTGCGTCAGGGCTGAATGGGTTAAAGCCGGTTCAGAATTAAAATATCACTAACTCTTTGCGTGCCGGTAGCGGTTGTCGCGATGATTGCTGTAGGAATCATCCCGACCACTACCGACACACAGATGGTTAAACTATTCAGTTTTGACATATGGATTTGTGGTTTAGATTTTTTTTTTTAAAGAAGCATTGAAATGTTGAAACATAATAAATGTAGGCCATACATTTTACAGCTTTTTCAGTATTAGAATACTTGTTTTTAACTCTCTTTTCTTTTCATTTTGCAGACTGCCAAAGCAGCCAAGGCGACTGCTCAAGACACCATCAAGACGGAACTCATTCTGGCCGCCATTATCGTTGTTCTCGTCATCGCTTTCCTCATCACCCTCTTTATTATGGTCATGAACATGAATAAGTAAGGGCATGCTTTTCAACCGGTTTAGACAGGTTATTTCTTGAATGCTTTTTTCCGAACTCTTACTGAGACTTATCACTAATTCAAGTGTCAGCAAGATACGCTGAATATTATGTTCTTAAAATTTGATGTCAGTTGACGTTAATTTTGTTATAATTTTACACTGTGTAAACTACACACGTTTCAGAAGCCGATCTGATTATTCTCACAGTAACTTGAAACAACTTCAAACTGTTATTCTACTAATATTACTACTGCTACTACTACAATCGCTACTACTCTACTACTACTATTTGTATACTACTAATAATAAGCGCATCATGTGTGCGCTTTATCCCATTGAATGTGGCGCCGCTGCGAGCTGAACCCAAAAAGCACGCTCACGTGAAACATAGCGCATTCTCTCACACAGTAAACTCAGAATCGGTGTATCAGTTTACGTAATGCTAAGGGCTGTCGAGCGAGCTGTCGAAGTTTTAGGAATTTGGATCGTTTGTGATTGAAACTGGGATGGAGTGTATTGAAAATGGTACCCTTGTGTTCGTACTAACGTCTTTCCCAGTACGCAAAAGGTTATCGGGCCGAAGTCGGCCGCAGTGGACCCGCGCACAGTCGTGCGCGGGCCCACTGCATCCGACTTCGGCCCGATGGCTTGTGCGTACTGTTTTTTTTTGTTTTTGTTTTTGTTTTTTTTTTTGCGATCCTAGCACAACCTCAAAATAATGCGAACGCATAATTGTATCGGGATCATGATGTTTTTGTGTTGGTTTGTGATTTTAAACCTTACGGCCTAGCGCCGTTAGGTACAAAATCGTCGACCAGCAAACAGTGCGATAGGACTACAATATGTATATAATATATGCATGTGTCGTTTCAGATTCAAGAGAAAACTGAAGGCAGAGAAAACTCCAGCACACGGTAAATATTCAGTGCATTTCCGAGCATTTCCTAACAGATCATAAAACATTTTAGGGCCACTTTTACATCGCAACTAACCCCACATCTATATCATAGTCTTACCGCGTGGTGCTTTCTGGGATCCATAGTATGCCTCTAGGCGGCAAAACAATCACGGCTTACTATTCACTAGAATCAATGACATCGCGCTCCTCACGAAAGCGATAAAAACATCTGAAAAACTTCGATCTCGGCGACTATGAATCAAACAGTTTGAGAATGGGAGTCGCTCGGTCTGTCTAGAAATGATAGTATACGAACACTCCACTTATATGCTTCGTTAGTATACCAGTGCAGTATCACATACTGCAGTACAGTATATATCTCGAATATTATAGATAACTATTGTGCTGAACAAAACGTTTTTTATGCATATACATACTACCTCGCTTATAACAAGGTTGGATATAACAAACATGACAACACTATTGCAGAGGTCCCGAAAGCACCTTTTCTATGCAAATTACTTCGCTTACATCAAACTTCAGATATAACAACCACATCATTTGGGTCCGGTCCCGGCGATTTGTTTTATCCGAAGTTTACTATTGAACAATCTACTTCACTTAATATACAGTCGACTTCATTTATGACAAGGTCGGATATGACAAAATGCGCATGTAACAACACTTTTTTAGAAGTCCCTCAACACCTTTTCTATGATGCAAATTACTTCGCTTTTAACCTATATCATACTCAAGCTAAAAGCTTCAATTTTGTACACTGCCATATGCAAGCTACATTAAAGTACTTACAGATAAGGATATAGACCAATGGCTTTAGTTCAAGGGTGGTGCCAGAATAGCTTGGCGCCTAGAGGCGCCAAGCTATTCTGGCACCACCCTTGAACTATTTTAGTCAAACTTATTTCACACACTGATGTATTCCGAATGATAAGGGTTACAAAAGTCAGATAAAACTTACAACCAAATCATGTGGGTCGCCAGGCGATTTGTTTTATCCGAAGTTTACCATAGAACAAACTTTGGATATTACAACAACAAAAAAAACTGGGTCCCGTGGCGATATGTTGGATCCGAGGTTTACTGTATTTAGACCAGACGTTGTATAACCAGTATGGCGCTGGGTGTTTTCTTTACTCTATCACCGGTGCACAAATGATATATATCTTTTTTCAGTTAAGACACCAGCACAGGAGGAAATGGTTCCAGGGATCACACCAGTCCAGTAAGTATAGCGCTCAATGTTGACATCATTAGACATACAGGGCAGCCTTGTTGTATCGCGACATCTGGGAGCAAAGGTCACACGCCTTATTGGCGTTCGGTTTAATGTGGTGCTAAGCTCACACATTGAAGAGTATTTTGAAGAGTTACTGAACAGACCTAGCCCACCCGACCCCCCAGACATCCAGCCGGCAGAGACCGACCTACCCATCAGCTGTGACAGACCCAGCCGGGAAGAGATCAGAAGAGCAGTGGCATTTTTCAAGAACGGCAAAGCAGCAGGCCCAGATGGCATCCCAGCGGAGTCTCTGAAAGCAGACCTAGAGACAACAGTGGAGATGCTGTACCCACTGTTTGGAAAGATCTGGGAAGAGGAGGTGATGCCGGCTGACTAGAAGGAGGGGTACCTAATCAAGCTTCCCAGGAAAGGCGACCTCAGCAAGTGTTCCAACTACAGAGGAATCACCTTGCTGTCAGTACCAGGAAAGGTCTTGAACAGGATCATCCTGGAGAGAATGAAGAGCTCCGTTGACCCCCAGCTGAGAGACCAGCAAGCAGGATTCAGGAAGAACCGATCATGTACAGACCAGATCGCCACTCTCCGCATCATCGTGGAACAGTCTCTGGAGTGGAGCTCCCCGCTGTACGTCAACTTTGTGGATTATGAGAAAGCATTTGACAGTGTGGACCGAGAGACTCTGTGGAAACTCCTACGACACTACGGTGTACCCACAAAGCTCGTCCGCCTGATCAAGAGCAGCTACGATGGCATTACATGTCGCGTGATCCACGAAGGGCAGTTCACCAGCGAGCTCCAGGTCAGAACTGGTGTCAGGCAGGGGTGTCTGCTGTCTCCGTTCCTCTTCCTACTGGCCATAGACTGGGTCATGAAGATGACCACAGAGCACAGACGAAGTGGAATACAGTGGACACTGTGGACACAGCTTGACGACCTCGATTTTGCAGACGACTTGGCATTACTGTCCCACACTCATCAACAAATGCAGGACAAGACCACGAGGCTTGCTGACATCTCGTCCCAAGTGGGCCTCACCATTCACAAACAGAAAACAAAGACAATGAGGCTGAACACAACCAGGGAAGAACCAGTCTTGCTTGCTGGCACCCCGTTGGAGGAGGTGGAGTCCTTCACCTATCTCGGGAGCATCATAGACAAAAAAGGCGGCACTGATGCAGATGTCAGAGCACGAATCGGTAAAGCCAGAGCAGCCTTTCTCCAGTTGAAAAAAGTGTGTAGTTCCAGAGAGCTGTCACAACACACCAAAGTCCGGATTTTCAACTCCAATGTAAAAGCAGTTCTCCTATATGGAGCAGAGACTTGGAGATTGACAAAAACCACAGTCAACAGAGTACAGACCTTCATGAACAGTTGCCTTAGAAGAATTTTGAAAATCCACTGGCCAGAGAAGATCAGCAACGTCAGACTCTGGGAGAGAACAGAGCAGATAACAGCAGAGAATGAAATTGGGCTAAGAAGATGGGGATGGATCGGTCACAGTCTGAGAAAGCCAGCTTCCAGTATCACTAGGCAGGCATTGTCATGAAACCCCCAGGGAAAGAGGAAAAGAGGTAGGCCGAGAAACTCCTGGCGTCGAGACCTCCAAGCAGACATCAAGAGACTGGGAACCACCTGGAGTAGAATCGAAGGAGAAGCACAGGACAGGAGTTGCTGGAGGTCTCTCGTCGACGGCCTATACCCGGGTAGGGGTGACAGGCGTAAGTAAGTAAGTAAGCTCACACAGGCTTATGAAGGGAAAACACACAGTAAGCAAAGGTGATCTGGCTGACTCCAGCGTTAGCTGGCCCACGCACTGTCGTGCGCGGGCCAGCTAAAGCTGGAGTCGGCCAGAGGACTTTCTGCTTGGTTGGTTGATTGGTTGGTTAATTCGGGTTTAACGTCCACATCACCGAGGTGATCATGGACGGCCCTGACGGGCGGGTTATGGGGGACAGGGAAATCTATTGCCTATGGAGTACGACCTGAACACTGATCAACTCAGGCGCACTCCAACTGTGCCACTTTGATTTACCAGGACCTTTCAACGGACATGCTATTGAACAAATCCGTTTTTTCCCCTGGATTGTGAGTCCAGCTACCGGGGCCTTGACGGGATTCGAACCCACGCCCCGGCGATTCCCTTCTCTCTCCTGCTCCGACGTTTAACCGCCTGAGCTATTTCGGACTCTTTTCTGCTTGGGAGCCACAGACCCGATCGCGTTTTATCCGATTTCGCGATATTCTGATGCGCCTTACAATAAGGTTGAACTGCATGGGAGTATTTGTAAAAGTTCACGAGACCGAACGTTTTGTGCGGGGCGTTAAAATGGTGGCTTGGGAGTCAATATGTGACATGCTACCATTGTCACTGTACCATTAATGTTATTTGTGTCTCCCATTTATTTCTCCACTTTTTTGTTGCTGCTGGTGATGGCATTGGTTGTGTTCGTGATATCGTTTATTTGTCGAAATAGATTTCTTTCTTTTTAAGACCCTTCTATTTATAGAAGGGACTTTTATAACGGGTCGCAGTGGGGCGAATTTAATAGCATGTCCATTAATGTCAAAGACGGGCAGGCCTAATCCTCTGACAACTGAAGTAACAAGATAAAAATTACGCCAACCTCGCTGCTGAACGTACATTTGGCGCGAAGCGCCGTATGTGTGTGCGTATGTATGTAAACACGAGAATCTCCGATATTGCTGTACACACAAGCTTGAAACTTTGCGAAATATTTTCTCTAAGGGGTGGCTAAGAGAGCCTCCGAGCATTTTGTTACGGGATGTCTCCTTGAAGACATAACAGTTTATAGGACGGTTGGCCCAGATTAGAGTCCGTAATTCTTGCCATATTTACTTGAAATTTTGGATATAGCTAGTTCGGATAAAGATATTGGATGAGTTCGTTAGCAAGCTTTGTATCTTTTCAACTTCTTTAGTAAAAATTCTGTTCAGAAAAAAATTAAAACAGTATAAAACCTTGACTTCTGAAGAAAGTCAGACAGAGTCGGTGAAGTAAAAGAAGCAACTCCGTCACCACGCAGACATTGACGCAATACTCTAAATTTGATTTAATATTCTCTCTCTCTCTCTCTCTCTTTGATGTTCGAGCAGTTGGATTATTTCCCTGCCGACGAGTCTGCTAAATCATTTCATTGTGTCTTATCCATTTACCAGCTTTATATATACATCGGCATTTGTGCTGTTTATTTAATAATCTCAACGTATACTTCCTTCTTTTGACATTTTACTTTGTAGTTGTTGTTGTTTGTTCTGTACAAATTTGCCTTACTCCGTAATAGACATAAATTTGAAAGTTATGCGAATAGGGCATCTCAATGTTTTTCATTTGTACAATAAACTAACCGATATATCTGTCTACATTAGCAATCCCACACCGTTTCATTTATTTGGGCTTAGTGAGACGCGCCTTAGCTCGTGTGTGAGCGATGAAGCCATTAGTATTCCTAATTTTTCCTTGACTAGGAGAGACCCCTCGTCCCCAGGTCAAACAGGCATCGCTGTCTACATTCACAACTCCATTCAGCATTTAGTCCATAGACGCTTGGACTTGGAAACAGCAGACGTAGAGTGTTTGTGGTTGGAAGTGAAATGCCCTAAATCGACACCGCTACTAGTTGGATTCCTTTACAGAAACCCTGCCGCCACTTTTGAATGGTATGACCATTTTAGTCAGATCCTTGATAGAGCGTGCAAAAGAAAGGCTGACCTTCTTCTCATGGGAGATTTTAATATAGACTTCCTTAAGAATCACACTGCGTGGGATACAATATCTTCATTGTTTGGTCTAGTCCAGTTAGTAAAATCGCCCACCAGAATTACTCAGAATACGTCCTCACTTATAGACCACATATACACTAATAAACCCAAAGCCGTCTATAATGTTGAGGTTTCAAATCTAAGTGTTAGTGATCACTATCCAGTTGTTTGTTCATGGTCAAAAAAGATTCCGAAAGCAAAGAAGAACGGCCATACAACCATAACATATCGATCATTCAAGAACTTTAACCATAATAAATTCCTATTTGATTTAAATAATACTCCGTTCAACGATGTACTTCTTTCCAATGACCCGGACACTGCCCTTTCTATTTGGTACACTCTTTTTCTAACTGTATTAAACAAACACGCACCCCTTCGTGAGAGAAGGGTTAAATCAAACACTCTTCCTCCATGGTTAACCCCAGAAATAATGCAAGCGATGGCGCTTAGAGATGATCTGCGTAGTCGAAAACTATTTCCTGAATTCAAGCAACAACGTAACCGTGTTAAGTACATGATCAGAGAGGCAAGGAAAAGGTTAATCCGTGACACAGTGAAAGACAGTAAGGATACTTCCACTATCTGGCGCCTATTAAACACTCTAACTAAAGGCTGCCCTGGCACTTCAACAACCATTCCCAGCAGTCTTACTGCAGAAACTTTTAATAATCATTTTCTTTCAGTCGCTGAAACTCTAAATGCCTCAATTAATAGCAGTAAGTATGAATGTTCTAATTTGCTTTCTGAATTCTGTAAACACAGAACAGAGGACACAGACCCCTTCAGCATTCCCTTGCTATCAGTTCATGAGGTGGGTTTGCTCATTAGTAAACTACCAAATAAAAAGTCTTCGGGGCCTGATGACATCAGCCCCCAAATACTTAAGTTATCCCTGCCGTACATAGTAGAGTCTATTACGTACATTTACAACCTTTGTATCAAGCAACATACTTTCCCTAACAAACTAAAATACGCTAAAGTCATTCCACTTCCAAAAACTAAAGATCGTTCTGACCCTAACAACTATCGACCGATTTCATTATTATCAGTTCTATCAAAGCCGCTTGAAAGGCATGTCCACAAACACCTGCTTGCCTACTTAGAAAACCGCAAGCTCCTGCACCCCTTTCAATCCGGATTTCGCCCACAACACTCGTGCCACACTGCACTCACGCGCCTCGTTGACGCATGGCTCCATGGTATGAACAAATCCCAGATAACGGGTGTCGTTTACTTAGACTTTAAAAAGGCCTTTGACCTAATCGATCACACCACTCTAATGACAAAGATTCAGAAATACTTGAATAGTACAGAAGTAGTTGCATTTTTTAAATCATACCTAACTGATCGTAAACAAAAAGTTCTAGTGAATGGATCTTACTCTTCTCTAAAAGATATAAAGTATGGAGTTCCCCAAGGATCCGTGCTTGGTCCCTTATTATTTTGTCTATTCATCAATGACCTGCCACTTCATATAACTTGCAAGAACGTACAATGTGATCTTTTTGCTGATGACACTTCCATTCATATGACTAACAAAGATATACAAGTAATTTCTTCCAACTTGCAGCATAGTCTTGATGAAGTGTCTGAATGGTGTCACAGGAATTCTATGATTGTTCATCCAATTAAAACCAAATCTATGATAATCACCACTCGTCAAAAACACCAGTTAGCACCCCTGTTACTTAACCTTTTATTAAAGGGCAGGCAAATAGAACACGTTAATGAACACCGCCTACTAGGGATTACAATTGACAGTCAGCTTAAGTGGAAGGCTCATACGGACACTCTATGCAGAACGGTAGCCAAAAATCTTTTCATGTTGTCCAAACTGAAATATTACACCGACTCGGACACGCGCAAACTATTCTATAATGCTCACATACGTTCTCATATTGATTACGCGTCAACGGTGTGGGATGGATGCAGTGAAGTCCACTTGAAGAGACTCAACTCGTTACACAGAAGGGCAGCAAAGTTAATCCTTCCTGACCCACGACTCACAACAGAAGAAAAACTCGCCAAAATAGGATTTCTGCCGCTGCAAGACCACTTCAAATACAATAAGGCTATTTTTATGTTCAAAGTGTGGAAACAGAAAATACCAGAATATATCACAACTCTTTTCTCTAAGTCGGAATCTAGGCTTGGTAATATTAGGCAACTTTTCTTAGTCCCCAAAACAAGAATTGATATATACAAATCTAGTTTGTCATTCGCGGGAACGCAGACTTGGAACACGCTTCCTGATTATGTAAAATCCGCTTCCTCTCTAGCCCGTTTCAAAATCAGTCTCTTCAAGTACTTCTCGAAGCAGTCATAATCATTTCGTTGTGAAATATATACTGCCCTGTAACCCTGATTATGTATGCTCCCAATTACAAACTCTGTGTGTGATGGTGTGTGTGTGTGTGTGTGTGTGTGTGTGTGTGTGTGTGTGTGTGTGTGTGTGTCAGTTTAGGTGTGTGAGATTGTCATGGGAATTTCTTTCCCTAAACTAGCAATGTTTTTGTCAGTTTCATTTACATTTAACTATATACTTAGTTTTTTTTTTTTTTTTTTTATTTTGTCTCGTAGTTTTGTAGCAACGGCAGGTTTGAAAAATGGCTATGTCTGTGACGATGTCAATGCCTCAACCGTTGATAAATAAAGCTTCATTGAATCATTGAATCATCTCTCTCTCTCTCTCTCTCTCTCTCTCTCTCTCTCTCTCTCTCTCTCTCTCTCTCTCTCTCTCTCTCTCTCTCTCTCTCTCTCAGTCTCTCTCATACACATGCGTGCATCTCCAAGAGAGGGAGGGCGCATGAGGATCTATGCCTCTGGAGATGTTTGGAGCGCTCACGCACGCACACAGACACACACACACACACACACACACACACACGCACGCACGCACGCACGCACGCACGCACGCACGCACACACACACACACACACACACACACACACACACACACACACACACACACACGTCGACGCGCTTTCAGAAGAGCATGCAGGTGTAGTTAGTGTATCATGTAGCTAGTTAAAGTCAACCTGATTTCATACAAATTATATAGCAAGACTGAAATCGTACTGTGAAATTCTAGTTTTGTCACCATTTTCTCAAGTCTTGAAGCGAAAGTGAAACTCATATCACGCTAAATATAAAATAAAATTACGTAAAAAACATAAATACGTCTTGATAAATGACGTTTGACAAACCAATGACGCGTATGCACTGTACCCCTTTTAAATTCACTGTGGCGCATTGGCAGATCTGTTAGTAGTCTTTTTCAAAAGGAAATATTTTAACATCAGAATTAGGTCAAAGACGAAAGGTAGAGACCCTTGACAGTGAGAGCAGTTTGCATAATTAGGAAGAACTTTGTGGGTTATGGTTCATCCCATTTTGTTTTGTTGGATGTTTGTGTGGATATATATATATATATATATATATATATATATATATATATATATATATATATATATATATATATATATATATATATATATATATATATATATATATATATATATATATATATATACATACATACATACATATTTCTTCTTTTCTTTATTCATTTATTTATTTCTTTGTTGTATTCCTGTTTAGTTCTAACCCAATATACGGAAAGGACGAGTTTAACATGGAATCAAACTGTGATGATTTAAGGTAAGCTGTATTGTAATTATATTCAGCAGTCGTATAATTATGGTAGAAGTAGTTTGCAACACACGTTTATCGTGGAATTTAACTCATTTGCGAAGGCCTCCACAATGATACACAGATATTCAAGTTAATGTTCGGGACATACCACATATGCGGACAGTCTTGAAGACTTAATTTCGTTTGCCGTGTATCCAGATATGTCACTATCCAAATATGCTGCGTATCCGAATATGCCGGGTATCCAGATATGCGGATTTTCCCAAATAAACTGTTGCGGCTATCAAAGATTTTGGTAGCATGCTTACAAAACGTTCGCCTTTGTGTTCGCGTTTAACCCATTCAGCCCTGACGCACTACAGCAGATGGGTCGACCATGATAATTCAAGGGTAGTGCCAAATTAGCTTGGCGCCTGTTGGCGCCAAGCTAATCTGGCATGCCCTTGAATTATCATGGTCGATCCATCTCCTGTGTGCATAGTCCTTAGATGACGCCTCCAACATTTGGGAAATACGTGCGTCGGGCTGAATGAGTTAAGCGTGAATAATGAGTAAAGCTTGTGTCTACAGTGTTGCCTCGGACGGTTCACTGGACGACAACCAAGTGGACGTCCCTGTTAAAAAAGGGCCTCGGCTGGACGAACAGGAAATGACGTTACAGCTGTACGGAGAAGACAACGAGGCTTTCACCGGAAGTAAGTCGACCATCCTGGACAGCGTCATTGCCGCGCATGATCAGAGCAAAACCGAGATGTCGAACGGATACCACAGCAACGGGGTGGCTAAAATCCACAACGGAGTGCGTCAGTCTGTGATGCTAGACAGTTTACACGAGGATCTGGATGAGCTGCAGTCTACGGAGATCTAGAGGTTGTCCTTCACTAGACTTGACAAAAAATTACATTCATAAAGTACGATTCATTTGTTCCATTTCTGTTTTCTGCCCTGTCGAAATTTCTATGGACCGCTCGCACAGTTTTGTGAAAGAGCCCTTGATTATTGCTATAATTTACTTGTAGAAAAAAATCCAGCTGTGTTATATGTTACCCAGTTCAGTGCCAGCGGACGCAATAAATTGTTTCTGCAGTGTTCGCTAATTCAATACAAACAACCTAGTGGTCCCACGTACATTGATTCACAGTAGTGTTATCAAGAGGCATAGATCCTCATGAGCCCCCGCAACTGCGGGGGCTCATGAGGATCTATACTTCTTGCAGTTGGGTGGTGTTTACGTTTTCTCGACTCTGAGCGGGGTTAAGACTTGTACATTTTTAGAGCCCAGTGAAAAGGCGGCTGTCGACTGCTTGTCCGGTCTAGAAGAATGCTGTGTATCTGTTGCTTGTCATTTATTCGAAAACGAGTTCAGGTGTAAATGCGACTTTTGGTAAGAGCAGAATTAAAGCTCTTGTGGGAAAATAGTTTATAACGAAGGGATTGTCATTGCCATTGCTGTGAACACTGACAGAATTTTGTCGGTTGCAACGTCGCGTGAAAGAATTGAAAATATCACACACCTTACAGTGTCGTCCCTGTAAGCGCAAATTGGTTGGGCCAACACGTTAGACAATCACAAACGAATGTCAGTGTTTATATGTATCCGTTTTCAGTTTTCTGTAATTGGTGAGGTTTCGTTTGAAACAAACGACTTCCAACAACAAACGAGTGCGAAATCGCGCCTGAACAACACCTCGGTTGCACCATATGAATAGACAACATTCCAAACATCTCCAAGAGGCTTAGATCTTCATGAGCCCGGAGATGTCATCGTTGTTGGGGAGTTACAAACGACACCTCACTAGTGTTTTATTATTAGTGTTTTATTATTGGCTACGGTAGTTATACGTGTGTATTTATAGACATTTCTGTAACTGAAAAGGCAATTCGAAAATGTTTACATGTTTTGTGTGCATGAATGGCAATATGTCAATTCCTACTGCCCTTTTTAAAATAAATTTACATTAAAGCGTGCTGGCCGCGCAAATATAACAGCTGCCGAAAATACTGTGTGCATATTGTAAATATTTACATTTTTCTAACATTGTTTTGTATGAAATGTACATTCCAATTAACATGACTCATTGCTGAAAACGGTTTCCGTCGAGAACATAATTTATTAACTGATAATAAACTGCACAAGGAAAATATAAAATTAAAACAAACTGGGACCTCTGCTGATGTTTTGACGTGAGTCTCATTTATGTTCAAATACACGACGTAAAATGCTCCATATCAGAATTGTGTATTTAGCGGTTAGAACTGTTCCATTAAAATGAAGTGTCTCAAGTTGCGACTAAGGTGTTCACAATTTTGACCTTGCCAGGCATGCGGCATTAGTTTGAAGTCGCTCACAAACCAGATAGGTGAGGCTAGCGCTGGCAGATAGGCGGGGGCAGGGGATCTAACTGTTGTCTGTCCAGCGCTGTGATTCCCCTTGGTTTGAGTACTATTAGTTTGAAGTCGGTCACAAATACACAGCTTTGATTTTTTTGTTGTTGTTGTTTCACCGAAACCCGTGTGTGTACATACGCAGTCTTGTATTTCACCACTGACAACCCAGTGCGCAAAGGCCATCGGGCCGACGTCGGTCGCATTGCCGGAAAGACACCGAAATCTAAACACAAACCCGTCTTATCGCTGGCCAGAGGCGCTCGGAGAAGAAGCGAAGGAAGTAAAACCAATGGGCACGTAACCAACCAGTAGTCTCCCGTAGCTATATCTGTCAGTGGCGAAGTTTGCAAGCTCGGTCAGAAGGTGGCGGTACGAGTCTCGCCGCCATGCTGGATTTGGCCATGCCCTCCACACGGCTGAAGATAGCAACGCAGAATTCAGACTCTGTCCCGACGGATTTGTCAAAGGCGTTGTATAGGAACGCCTATAGGGCAGTGACATTGAAGCTAAATTCTGTCCTGGCGAATCTGTCGAACGGCGCCCAGAAGAAAGTAACATTGCATGTGAATTCTGTGCTGGGGGTTGTGTTGCCGACAGTGGAAACAAACTCCCCCAAAATGCTCTACTGGAAGCTTGACTAGTGTACTCTGGTCCACAGTTTTGTGCTTCCGTCTCGACTTTCCCAGCAGAGCAGCTACTGCTCTGCTGAGAAAGCCTGGACGGAAGCACATACCTTCGCCCAACATTGGGGTCGGACACAGACAGCAGGGAAGAATTGGTAGCGCCAGAACGGACTGAAGCGGAGTTGTACGAATTAAAAGCACCGTGAGACGAAGCGGCTGAGCTGTCGAAAGGGATTGATGGAAATTTGTGGTCCGGAGTTGACTTGTTTGCAGATGTGTGATGAGTGTCAGTCGTGGATTTCAGTACGTCTGAGCATTGGTCTTGTGCAGGGGTCACGGACAGACTGCTGCGGTTCTGTTTCCGCCACTTAGCTCGACGATTTTGAAACCACACCTGGTGAAAGCGTAAATGTACATAAGTATTTTGTTGTATAACCGTACGTTACAAATGATCTTTTACGCTCTAACGTTGACATCTGCCAACTTGAAGACGTTGGCCTGAATTACTTCTTGAAGTTGAACATTATGGATACATTAACCAGTTCAGCGACAGCTGAAGCAGACTCTGTTTCTGCAATCTTCGTTAGTTCAAAAGGGTTTTACAAAAACTCGGTGTCCCAGGAACATATATTCAAAGCGGCGTCAGCAAGAGGCATAGATACTCATGAGCCCCCGCAACTGCGGGGGCTCGTGAGGATCTATACCTATTGCAGTTGGGTGGTGTTCAAATGTTCTCGGCACTGAACGGGTTAAACTTTTTTTTTAATGTCGATGTAACTGTGTACCATGAAACACAGTCTTGATATCTGAACTGTAATATTATGCGGAGTAATTTACATCGGTAATGCGGTCGGGAGGACATGATGACCTTTATCGTACTCAACATCGTTATCAGGGGTTTCCGACTCTCAAAACAAAAGTGGCCGTCAAAGACAGGTACTCTCTCAAGAGAAGTCTTGAAGGGAAAAAGTGACACCTGTCATTTTAGTCCATCATGTATATGTGTCTACAGCCACTTAAATGTTGCTCTGTAATGACAGATGTTGGAAGAGGGGGGGGGGGTCGCTTAAAATAAGTTTTGCTGTATCAATTTCAAAGGCAGACTTCCTAGTACTTCACCCTGACCCTTCCATCTGCAAACGGTATAGATTTTCTAGAGCTTCTGTAGCTGCAGGAGCCATGAAGATCTATGTCTTTTGCTGATAGATATTAACCTTCCCGCTGCCAGCGATCGCGAATTGCGCACCAGAAATCGCCGCACACTGCCAAGAACGCAGTGTAACTGTGGCCAAAAATAAGCACGAAGAACATGTAGGACTAACAAGAGACATAAATCCGCATGAGCCCCCGCGAATGCGGGGGCTCATGAGGGTTTATGTCTCTTGCAGATGGGTTGGCGTTCGCCTTACCCCGGCAGTTAATCTGTCAAGCCTCAAATACGTCTTCAGAATCAGGAAGGTAGTGACCGTTACCTGCACTCTGGCCTCGGTGAGGTGCAGGCGACACGCCAGGGCCTCGCGCATGTACACGTCGGGGTAGTGGGTGAGCATGAAGGCACGCTCCAACTGGGACACCTGCCAGCTGCTGAAGTTCGTTCTGTGACGAGGACGGGTCGCCGCTGTACATGCAAGAACGTTTCACTTTATTCACTCGTATATAAATGGGAGATTTGTTGGCAGTTGACTAAAAAAAAATATTGTTTTAAGTAACAATAACATAAACCGACATAAACATAAGTACATGAATATACATGAGTTTTTATTAATCGTCTGCTGGTCTGGGATTTCGGACCTTACGGCTCTAGAGCCGTAAAATCCAAAATCACAGACCAGCACACGTATTTTAGAGATCAAGAAAGAAAGAGTGTGAGCCCAGCTGTAGAGGATATGGTCGAAGGAAAAAAAGTCGCCAGTTGATACATGTAAAATTATATGATTAACTGCAGAAGCATCATCAGCAACACGAAAGCTAACACTGACAATAACGATCGAAAGGATGACCGGTGGTCAGTCTATAAACTAAGAAGAAAAACACAGCAATCATAAGTCTAACTATAACAAGTGTCTCACACAAGCGATGGTGAATGTGTAAAAATGACAAATTGGCGATGCTTTGTATACTGATCGAGTCACTTTAGAAACTCACCACTTTATTTATGTCCGCCATTTTGTTGTTCGCCACTAGTTTGCTTTGATACTCCAGTGACTAAGTCATACAGAGTTATTACAAAACTGAGGGCAAAATTAGGTCACGATTGCCGTGCTGTCGATGAGCAGCACGTGCAACATGCAGCATGATTTTTTTTCGACCAAAGGTGAGAGGTCGCTCACAATTTGTTTTCAGTCTTGCCGTCAATAAAGAGTGCGTATTCAGACTATTCAGAAGTGAGTGCTGGTGTTCTCGTCCTGTCCGTAAGAGAGAGACATGCCGCGACTTAATGCGCAAGACAGAGAAAGAGCAATTGGAATGCTGGCCGCGGGTTTATCCCGTTGAGAGATTGCCCGTCGGTTACATTGTCATCACACCAACATTATGCATCTAGCAGAAAGGTTCAGAAACACTGGCGATACTGCAGATCGACCTCGTCCAGGGCAACCCAGGGTCACCACCCGTCGGCAAGACACCTACATCAGACAGCTTCATCTTCGAGACAGGTTCAGGCCAGCTACGCATACAGCACAAACACTTCTTGGCACACGTGGTCCAGTATCCGCTGAAACTGTGCGGCGCCGTGTTCGAACGGCAGGACTGCACGCCAGACGACCTGTTGTGGGGCCGATTTTGACGCCTCAGTCGACACCGACAGCGTCGCCTTTGCTGGGCTCAGGTGCAGTTTAGATGGACCCAGCGTCAGTGAGGAGGAGTGCTCTTCTCGGATGAGAGCCGTTTCAGCCTATCCCATGCCGATGGCAGGCTCAGGGTATGGCGGCGAGCTGGAGAGAGACATGCCGACTGCTGTGTCCATCAGATTGACAGGTGGCGTACACAGAGCGTGATGGTGTGGGGAGGCTTCATCCAGACCTATCGCACCCAGTTGCAACTCTTTGATGGTCCTGTTAATGCTGCAACGTACGAGGCAGTCCTGCATAACCATGTAATACCAACGTTTTGACAACGCGCAGATCCTCACACTTTCCAGCAGGACAATGCCACTCCCCATACAGCAAGAGCAACGATCCAGCTGCTGACACAAAACAACGTCCACGTCTTACCCTGGCCTTCACTTTGCCTATTGAGCACGCATGGAATGAACTGGGACGCAGAGCAATTCAGCACATCCATGTTCCTGAAAACGCACCGGAACTGACGTAGGCCCTAATGGAAGAGTGGAATCAGCTGCCTCAGCCTTTCTTCCAGCGTCTCGTGGCTTCGATGCGGCGGCGCTGCACAGCCTGCATTGCTGCTGGAGATGGCCACACACGGTAATAAAGACCAAACCCTACTGTGAAACTATAATTTTGACCCCTGAGCACTTCGGCGCACTCTGCTCATGATTCCTTTCAAACACTGTTTTCATTTTCGTGTTCACGTTATCAGTCAATGAATTTTCAATCATTAAAAACCAGTCTAAAGTTTTTTCTTATGTTTTTTTTTTTTCTATTGATGTTGCGTGTTTCTCTGTGTGGTGAGTTCTAAAGTGGCTCAGTATAAATTATATTTGAGAGAAAAGAGATGACTGCCAAGCGTGCAAAATGCAAAGAAAATCCTAAATGAAAAGAAATGACAATTACAATAAAATAAATAAAATTTTTGGGTTAAAACTCTTTTTTTAATTGGACGTAAAAGCAAGTAGTATCTTTTGGGTGACATGCCTAATTGTGTGGGAAAATACACAAGCATCTACCGTACTCAGTTTGATCATGCCTTAAGCAGTATGTTTCACAATCAGATGTGTGTGCTGGTCTGTGGTTCTAGACCTTACGGCTTCCAGCCATAAGGTCCAGATTCACAGACCAGCGCATATCATAAACGACAGTGGAAATGGCCAACTTACGTCTTCCGGAAGCCTCTGACTCCGGACTGTCGCTTTTTCGGTCGCTTGTATGACCAGTTTCCGAAGCACATGGAGTGCAAAGAGATTTTGTATCATCTGCAAGAAGCCTGTCTATCCCGAACGATAACGGAGACACGCCCTTTGACATGGCTCCAGTGGATGAAGACATTTTACAGTTTTCCACCAAAGAAGAGGATTTTCTATGGGGTCCGATTCCGCAAGATTTTAAAGATTTTTTTAACGAGTCCCGGCGAAAATCATGAACACATCAGAAATCTTTTTTTTTTTTCACTCTTGTCAATCAGCAGCAGAATATTACCAACTTTTAAAATGTTTTCTTCTATCAGCATTTTCATATACAGGACATTCTTGGAGTACAAATATTACGCAAGCATCGATTAACAATAAGAAACGTTTTCATTAAGAACGTCGAGAGCAAAAATGTGCTGAATTCCTGACAGAAATTTGAAAGGATATTACTTTATGCCAGAGATATTCGCTCTCATCTCTAGTCAGGACTGCATAGTGTGCTAGTAGAATGATGTTCCTTCTTCTTGCTGAAGAAACCCCGGCAGCTCCTTATAAGTAATCCCAGCTGAGATCGAAATAATCATGGGCTGTTCTGTGAATTTGGACCTTACGGCTGGAAGCAGACCAGCTCACATCGTAATGCAACTGATATTCGATCCCGACCGACCAGCCTCCTTCCTATCCCTTTCTCCTAACTTTAATTTCATCTCGTATCATTGACAGCAATAATCTCTGTTTACACAAGGCCCCTTGCTAATGCGACTTTGGCAACTGCTCTCCCTGCAGGAACTGCCGTCAGATGATGTCTCGCTAATGATCTCGTGCGTCCGAGAGGCACAGACTTAAAATATGCTTAGTGCAGTCAGTAAAGTAAGCATAGAACATTATTGGCCTATTCGCATGTGGCAGATCGTGTTTTGACAACTAGCAGATGGGGGGGGGGGGGGGGGGGGGGGGGAAGTTGTGCTGCAGAGACTCGTGTGGATGTACAACTCATGTGCAAGGAAAGGTATTCTCTGCTGACAACTAAACTGTGTTTCAGTTACCGGATAACGGGAAACAAACCAGACCCACTTAGTTCCTTCACAAGACGCAAAGATCCCAGCAGACTGCATGCAGGTGCTGATGATGAGTTATGCCTCTTGCAAAAGTGAACGATTTCACTGTTAGAACGGGAGACGTGGCTTTCCTCGCATCCAGTCACGAACCTGTAACTATTATCTTTTCGATAGTCACGTAGAACATCATGATCCCCTGCAGCCTGCGGTTGTTTATTAGAATCCGTGCCTCTGGCAGATGGATGTGGCTTCTACTGTAAATTGCCCCTAAAGATCATTTTTGCCGAGCATCAAGAAACGAGCTCGTAACGAGGTTGCGCGCCCCTTGTTACAAGCCCCCAAAATTCATCATCATCTTTAAACGATGCCGGAGCAACAGCCTGTTGACTGAGGCCGCAGTCGCTCGCCAGCGAGCACAAGGTCCTTGAGACAACGTCGGCCGCTTGTTTGACCGCGCGCACTGAGTGCGCTCGGTCTACGGCAGGCGGCCGACGCCGACCTTAGCATCGTTTGCTTATTGGGTGGGTAGGCAAGCAGTCTTAGGATGTGATACGAACCGTCTCCTTCGTTTTAGGACGAACATGATTAAATTAAGGGCCGATTCTTGCATCAAAGGAAAGAATTAACAAAGGTAGAGAGAGAGAGAGAAACAGAATACTTAGTTAATGTTACTATTTTTTGTTGTAAAAAAAAACTTTTCTTAAAATTGCGGTTAACCGTTAAAAAACATAAATTTGATATTCTGTCGATATAACTAACCAGACATCATTATTTGTCAAACAAGAAACATTCGTTTTCATAACCCCTGCAAGGTAGAGAGGTTCATGAACATCTATACTTGTTGCAACTGTAAAGGGAATTGACAGAAGGGCTGGTAACGGATTAATTTGTTAATCTGCGATAACCCACCTTGATTGAGCGGCCTGCCTCAGGCTATTAGTAACTTTTGCTGCTCGGCTACGATGTTGCCACGTGCAACCAATAAAATTAATGCGTTTAAATTCGAACAGCGAGCGTTGTCTGCAACTACTTATGTGACGTTGAAAATTTAAAATATATCTTGATGTTCCCCAGAAGGAGGCCCAATTTTTATTTATTTATTTATTTATTTATTTATTTATTTTACAGCATTGTGGCATGATATTTCATCTTTAAATAATAACAGTAGTAGTAGTAGTAGTAGTAGTAGTAATAGTAGTAGTAGTAGTAGTAGTAGTAGTAACAGCAAATAAAGGCACACATGTTGTTGGTTTACAATGCTTCCTAAATCGCACATGTGCTCTGCTAGTACATGGAGACACAAATTCATCTGATAATTTCTTCAAGGCCAAGAGGTGCCTTGCTGTTCTGGCACCGCCTTTAAACTATCGCGGTCGAACCATCATCCATTGTCGTGTATCACGAATGAATGTGTGAAACGTGTCACTCTGGTATCTGGAAATCAATACACTACTCAGACGTGCTCAATACACTACTCAGACGTGCTCAATACACTACTCAGACGTGCTCAATACACTACTCAGACGTGCTCAATACACTACTCAGACGTGCTCAATACACTACTCAGACGTGCTCAATACACTACTCAGACGTGCTCAATACACTACTCAGACGTGCTCAATACACTACTCAGACGTGCTCAATACACTACTCAGACATGTTAAGAAACAATAATAAGAAACCTGCGTGTCTCTTTGATGCAATCAATGGTTTAAAAGCCCTGACGGACAATCATGCGATATCACATGTTTCACTCGGCCTTTAATCCACCATTGGTGTCTAAAGGCGTTAAGCTTTTGACCTACTAATCATTTTTCGTCTTTTGTGCATGGGTAGTACGGAGATATCTCCTCCGATGATTTTGTTCTGCTGAACTTCGCATGGTGCCATGCCAACGCCCTACAGTGTCAAGACCGAGGATTTTTTGCCTGCAAGTCTGGGAACCTGCGAGGTCTAGGGCAGCTGCCGACACGAGGGAAAAGTGACCCCCCTGTCACTGACAACTGCTTCACAATAAATTGGTCCGGTTGACCTGAAACCAAGTCCAGATGAAAACAAACAAGCTAATTTATATTACATTACCCACATCAACACTCTTAAAGGAGCTTGCCTACCGATCGAACTTGAGGAGGAAAATAAGAATATACTAGAAATAAGATATTTGAAAGACGTTGGTCTTCTAGATCCATCTCGGAAAAATACAAACAAACAAAAACAAACAAACAAACAAAACCGCTACCGACACCCAGCGAGTAACTTGTACAGAACATCACATACAATAATTATTATTCTTATATTTTGTGTGACAGATCACATTAACTCATTCAGCCTGACACATGTATTTCCCAACTGAATATTGGAGGCGTTATCTAACGACTATGTACCTGTTGTAGGAGATGGATCGACCATGATAATTCAAGGGCAGAGCTAGACTAGTTTGGCGCCGACAGGCGCCAAGCCGCTAATCTGGCACTACCCTTGAATTATCATGGTCGACCCATCTCCTCAGTGCGTCAGGGCTGAATGGGTTAATGAACTCGAACTACATGTTACACGTACGTTTGCAGTGTCTTCTCGTAAAGTGTACGTGATTTTAAAAAATATAAAATATAAAAGGAACCAAAGAAGAACTGCCATGGTCAACTCAAAGAACCCTATCACCTCAGTGAACAAACGATCTTCGAGGCGACGTCAGACTTAGCTGGCCCGTCAGACTTAGCTATAAGGGCAGTGCCCGATTAGTTTGGCGCTTGTTCAGGCGCCAAGCTAATCAGACACTACCCTTGAACGATCAACATATCGGATGCTGCCTTTGATTTACAGAGGTTAATGCGATTTCTGTTGCGGGAGCTTGTCAGGAATGATGTTATAAACGAAGCGAAGATAAATGAACAATGCTATCATTTACCCTGCAGGAACTATCCATTTCGGACACACGTAGGCACCGTCCCAGTGCGCAAAGGCCATCGGGCCGACGTCGGCCCGATGACCTTTTGCGCATTGGGGTGGTGTTTCCATTGGTGATAGCACTTAGTAAAACAGTTGCCATAGGAAGCACTGCAGTGGAAGTCAAAGCAGTATTTCTGGAAGAAAAATGACAAAAAGAAAAGAAGAAATTGTTCTAGGTTGAAACAAAACAAAACAAAAGAGATTGGGCGAAATTGAGGATAACGACAAAATGAAAAGAGTCAAGACAAGACTAGACGACACGAAAAGACGAGGCAAAGCAACGCAAAGCAGGGCAGTGCGAGACGAGATCAGGGGGGAGACGAGACATGACGAGGCAAAGCGAGGCAATGCATATAAAGGCAAGGCAACTATTCAGAATCCAAATGCCTCTTTTATTTCTATCAAATGTCTTTTTTATTTTACGCTTTATAAGAGTGACTTTAAATCCAGTAGTCTCACAATTTCCTATAGATTTGCTTGATGTCTCTAACTAGACATGTACAAAACAAATTCACATAGCAAACCTCACCTAAAGGCAAATGACTTTGCATATCCGCAGACGACGTCGTCTCGAGAGTACAAAACAAGAGCAACACTAGGCCCGTGCAAGTATAAATGTACTTTTTACAAATAAACACCAAAAAAAAATCGACACACTGGACACGAAAGGTGCGAGGTTCGAAAACGGGTTCCGGCGTCGGACTTTTCTCCTCTGGTAAGTGTCACCGTTAATTCGGGCGGACCGTCGGGGATTCTTTCTCCGGGTACTCCGGTTCTTCCACACCCCACCCACCACCCCAACCCCACCCCCCACACTTTGGTACCGGTTTCAGGCCACTTTACAAATTTCAAATACAAGCGATCAAAAATCTCTGTAACTTCAGTAGCTGAACTGGCGCTTCGTCTGTCTTGTACTGTGTTTGTCTTAAATGGCGTAAATCCGTGTCTGTTACGTGAGTGTGCGTGTTGGGTTTCAGTTCGCCGCGCTTTGAGTCGATTTGCCAAAAAAAATTGAGAAAAAGCGCCTATATAATAACGGTATTATTATTATTATTATTATTATTATTATTATTATTATTATTATTATTATTATTATTAATGTTTCAATTCAGGAACTGTAAAAGTTACAGAAAATGTCACATCATTCTTTTAGACTCACAACATTCTGTACACACACTCGTGCAGTGTAACTCTCTAGTGGATGTATTTGTGTGCCGGCCTGCGATTTTGGACCTTACGGCTTTCAGAGGTAAGGTCCAATATCGCAGACCAGTACACATGTTTCATATCGACATTGATATTGTATGCGTCCAAGACAGTACTAGCCCTAATTATGGTCACGAAACGTGACGGTCACACACACTTATTTTGAACCTTGAACTACGATAATAAGTGCTATATTCCACATTGCGGGGTATCGAGTTGACAAGTGGGGGTGGGCATGCGATTTTGGACCTTGGGGCTATTGGTCGTAAGGTCCAAAAATCACAGAACAGCACACGTGTGCGAATAAGTATTTAGAATTCTATTCCAGGCATGTACTAGATCTTTCCTGATGTACACTCACTATTTACAGTGTAAGCTAAGAAGTAATTTCAACAATTGTCACTTGAATAATTTTTTTTTTTTAGGGAGGGGGTGGGAGTGTCTAACCCCCTCAACCCTGACGCTCTACAGCAGGAGATGGGTCGACCATGATAATTCAAGGATAGTGCCATAGTAGCTTGGCGCCTGTCGGCGCCAAGCTAATCTGGCACTACCCTTGAATTATCATGGTCGATCCATCTCCTGCAACAGGTACATAGTCGTTAGATAACGCCTCCAATATTTGGGAAATACGTGCGTCGGGCTGAATGAGTTAATGTGATCTGTCACACAAAATATAAGAATAATTGTATATGAAGTTCTGTACAAGTAACTCGCTGGCTATCGGTAGCGGGTTTTTTATTTGTTTGTTTGTTTGTTTGTTTTTTTGTGTTTGTTTGTTTTGTTATGTTTGTTTGTTTTTTCCCGATATGATTCCTACAGGAAACATCGCGACAAAAAGCTCTATCTTAGAGATATAGGGTTAGTTCAGGGGTCTGAAGTTTCTGTCTCTGTTTTCCATACTTGTACAGCATGTGGCACTTTGCAGTACGCTTATTTTAGGATATCTAAAGGCGTACTTCAAAGCATGTAACTTTATATTCTTTCACCCACCCACCCATCGCCCTCCCACGCATACCCCCCCCCCTCCCTCTGTTTCCCCCACACGCCACACCCACCCACCGCCATCTATGGGAGGGAGGAGGTGAGGGCAATGACGGTAAGAGAAAGTCCAACCTCGTGATTTTTTGTGTTTAACTCATTCAGCCCCCCCCCCCCACCCCCCACCCCACCCCCTCCACTGCGGTCGAACCTGCCTGTCCCGGATTGGCCTCCGCAGCCACGAAAATGCCTGCAGACGACGTGGGCAAGCCCTATAGAATCTTCGTTCGCGAAGCCAAGAGACAAGACCATTCAACCCCACGCCATATTTCACAAATTTTGGAGGCGTCTACTAATGACTATGCACCAGTTGCAGGAGATGGATCGACCATGATAATTCAAGGGCAGTGCCAGATTAGCTTGGCGCCGACAGTCGCTGTGAAGACAAATACAGTACCAAACAAACACATGACATTCATGTGGTGCGAAAGTCAGAACAGTTACTGAGATTTCTGAAATTTTGATCGCTTGTATTTGAAATGTATAGAGTGGCCTGAGAAGAGTACCAAAGTGGAGAAAGAACCCCCGGCGGTCCGCCCAAATTAACGGTGACACTTACTAGATGAGAAAAGCACAACGCAGGAACCGGGTATCAAACCTCGCACCTTTAGCATTGGAGGCAGGCGCTTTACCATTGCGCCACGGACCGCCCAGTAAGGTCTCAAATCACAGACCAACATTAAATTACAGCCTGTAATTAGGAATTGTATGTTTTTCTTTCATAAGTGTCGGTGTTGATTTCTCACACACACACACACACACACACACACACACACACACACACACACACACACACACACACACACACACACACATAGTGTCACGCACAGTCACAAAATCCATTCCAATAAGGTTAAGACAATCGATGGAAAACAACGACAAAAATGTATTTTACAGAAAAAAAGAAACAATTTTTTTTCAACATAGACAACATGAATGACAGTGAACAACTGACTGATCTTTTTTAGGCAGAGACGTTTGATACTACACTAGCAGCGTCAATTAGGCATTGAACCGTCTGTGTTGGGTTACTTCAAGGGTTTCATCGTGGTTTTGCACTTCGATAAAGCTGATTATAAGACCGATGCGCCGAAGGCCTGATAATCAACAGCTTCAGATGACTACTAACTACGATGTAACCCGAGAAGTGTGCAGATAGCCGGTTCAATGCTATTGTCGTGCTGTCCAAAGTAACAGGGGAATTGTGTCTGACTTCAGGAGTAACACGCCAAATATTTATGACGTCAGACTGAATCATTTCCGTGTACTACAGAGGGGACACGACACTTTTCAGCGCCGGATCAATCAGTTTTCAAGAGGGGGGTGGGGGGGGTGCTCAACGACAATGTAAAAACTGTACACTGTTGTAATTGTGACGGTACAGTGGAAAGAGAGAGAGAGGGGGGGGGGGGTAGGGGATGCTGCAATAACATTAAAGCACCCCCCTCCTTCTTGGACCATGTTGTGGACTGGCAGTGAATGGTTGTTTTTTTTAAACCGAGGGGGGTGATGTAATACCAAAGCACCCCCTGGATCCGGCCCTGCTTTATGCATAGGCTACCATGTCCGGTCGTGCAAGCTGTGTTTGATTTTTGCCGCTGGAATTTTAAACGTTTTTCTGCGGTGCTTCTTCAGAGCAACCAGTGACAATTTCAGAATCTGTAGCAAAGAAAGTGCGGACTTTTCTAACTGGATTCAAGTGACAACTTCTAAATTGTGAGCGCTGGACTGCGTGACAAGCAACCAAAACGCTAGGTCTGATTTCATAGATGAAGCATTTATTGTAGGCTTCTTTCGCCAACAACAACTGAACTCACACTTGCATTCAACAACAAATCGATTATTTTAACAAACTGAAGTGTCATAGATCTGTCACGTTTTCTTTCTGTATACCTCTTTTTCTCTTGTTGCAGCCTTCTGTATAGATGTTGATACGTTGATGGAAAATTACGACTCTGTATCAGTTCAGAGTTTGAATGCAACACATTTGTTTAGAATTGGTGCAGTGCGTTCCCCGCTTGAGTTGTGTTGGAATGAGGTATATTTGTTTCATTTCCTTATCATGTACCACCACTTTCATGTTTGCGTTTTCCGTTTATTTATGATGTAAGGTGCCGGATAATCCTGATCTAAGAGTTCAGACGAAAGCCCTGCGTTAGAGATTCGTGCGCGATAACAGAATTGCGGATTGGTCAGCTGATTAAAAATTACAGGTAAAATATTACAATGGTTCTAGGAGGTAGGCATTGGGGCATTAAACTCCCTGCGATTTTTATGTGTAGACCAATCACAGTGTTGGAAAGCGGACTGACTGCACGTAATACTTGCATTAAGAAAATATAAAATGTGGATCTATATGAAATATAAACATTTGTTTCTATACTTCACCGGACAAAAGTTCTTACTGTCACATTTGTGGCAGAATATGCCACCGTCAAAATAATGTTACCATACCGACGAGCAAAAGAAATACGACAGTTTTGGAATCGTCGGAAACACTAAAGAAATGTCACCTTTGTTTTGCTCGTCGGTATATTTTGCGAGAATTGTCTTAAAGTGACTAATTCCCAGCTATGACAGATTTATCAGAAGATGTAAATAGTAATAAGAACCCAACCTTAATGTCAAACTGATTGACAGGATGCAGTTTGTAAATTGCCAAAATCGAGAAAGCAATTGGGATTTCATGGGAAAACTCTAAATTGTTTTTCAAGTGTACCATAGTATTTTTACCCCTTCACTGACGTTGGACGAAGACTATGTTTCCACAGTCTTTGTCAAAATAGTTCCAAAAACTCCAAACCGTCCAAGGAACATTGATACACAGTGGTGTCAGCAAGAGGCATATATCCATATTAGCCCCCGCAACTGCGCGGGCTCATGAGGACCCATGTCTCTTGCAGATGGGTTGTGTTCATTTTTCTCCCACAGTGAAGTGGTTGCAAGTTCGGAACTTACAGAAGCTTTGCCCCGGCTGTTTTTGTTGGTGATAGCTAGCTTCATTTCCGCACGGAACATAGTGTTTAGTTTAACTCATTCGCGGCCAGCCGCATCCGGATGCGCGGCATAAGCCGCACATCCGGATGCGGCTGGCCGCGAACGAGTTAATGCCACCTTATCGACTCGATGACGTGACCGATATTTACAGATTTCGGCCCACGACTATGACATGTTTGTAATTCTCGACAAATCCGGAAACTGACAAATTAAGACAGATGAGCAATGAGCTCTCCTTTCCTGGTACCCCCGCGCCACTCCGGCCGTCCCCCATTTGCTTTCGTAACCCTTTTCGTTGTTGGTTGCTGTTTTTGTCGCAATGGTTCCCAAAGCCAAAGGATTAACCCGTTCAGTGCCGAGAAAATCTGAACACACCCAACTGCAAGAGGTATAGATCCTCATGAGCCCCCGCATAAGCGGGGGCTCATGAGGATCTATGCCTCTTGCTGACACCACGTTGAGTCCATCTTCTAAGGACAGCTAGGGCGTGTTGGCGTTGAATTGACAGAAGACAGCAGAAACGCAGTTTCCGTCAACGGGCACTGGACGGGGCTAAAAATGTGTTTTAGATAATCGCAAAAACCAGCAATTTGCGCAGGATGGCGATTGCGGCAATCACAGAAACAGCCACATAATTTGCCACGGCAGCTGTGCCGCTGCTGCACTGCTCCAGAGACAGCTGCATATTGTTATAACAGCACTCGGCGTCATTTGGAGAACCCTGCAGTCGGGGCATGATGACGTTCTCCAGACACGTTGACGTCACGCAAGACGCCAGCAGTTCATGAGCCACCGTGTACACGTCTTCGCTGACCTGCAGAGAGTCAAAACGATAAATGCTTATACAGTCCTGGTCAATCCTTCAATTCAGCATCTTACACGTCAGCACTGAAAGGTCCTCGGACTCACGACGGCCGCAGTGGGCCCGCGCACGTCCGTGCGCGGGCCCGCTGCGGCCGTCGTGGGTCCGAAAACTTGTTGCTACTAGGGTGGCGATTTATCATCTGCCTCTTCTTTTCTTCTCAAATCTGTGTACATGCGCCATGAGCATGAAGACTTTTTGTGGAGTTTTAAATTATGCACAATATACAGGGGCGTGGACTGGACCTGACTGGGATCTGCCTATGGCAATCCGGCACAAGACCGAAGTCCTCTACTACCCTTGAACTATCATTGTCGTTTACTCTATCGTAATTGGCGGGGCCAGATAACAATTATAAGAGCAGAAACAGAACAGCAACAACAACAATGCGCAAAAGGCCAGCGAGCCGACGTCGGCCGCCGTTGGCCCGCGGACAGCCGTGCGCGACCCCAACGCCGGCTGACGTCGGCCCGATGGCCTTTTGCGCCATGGGAACTACAATAACAACAGTATAATAGTAATAATAATAGTATATAACAACAATAACGATAATAATAACGATACTACTACTACTACTACTCTACTAATAGTAATAATAATAATAATAATAATAATAATAATAATAATAATAATAATAATAATAATAATAATAATAATAATAATAAAGGGCTAGAAGTAGTAGCCGTAGTAGTAGTAGTATTAGTAGTAATAGTCGTGTTTGTTTGTTTGTTTAAATAAATGGTCCACTGTAGGTCATTATCGTCATATTCGTCGTCGACAACATCGTCATCATCAGCACTGTTCTTGTAATATTTAAAACGCTAATAGAGTAGAAAGCAAAAGTAGTACATTGCAGTAGTGGTTGCTTGGACAAGCCGTGTTGGTGTCCTCTATCACAGTGTTTATTAAGCACGTGGCCGTCGGGCTGCAATCAACACTCGAACAGTCATTCTGAAGAAGAAAACAGATTATGGTTGAACATGATAACTGACGCAGTTACAGCCCTACAAATATAACTTTTACAAAAGGTCAGCCGAGTTAACATGCGTGTTGCGCTGAGATAATTTAAGCATGTGATGATTAATAGATTATTATGATCAGTAAATACGAAAGATGTGCTAAACACATGCAAAGCGTTTTGAAGAAATCGAAGTTTATAGACGCAAAGAGCGTTATTGATAACGCTGGGAAACCATCTGAAAAATATCTCAATTCATGATTTTTTTTTTTTTACTTGTCTTTGTTTTCCGTTAACCCATTAGGAGGTGTCACCTAACGACTATGTACTCATTTCTGAAGATTGATCGACCATGATAATTCAAGTGTAGTGCCAGATTATCTTGGCGCCACAGGCGCCAAGGTAATCTGGCACTACCCTTGAATTATCATGGTCCAGCCAACTCCTGCTGTAGTGTATTGTGGTGGAGTGTTGTATGTGCTTATGGTGGAAGATGGTTTCTTCGCTCTCGTTCGTTTGGGGGGGTCGTTCGTCGCAAACGAAATCTCACTACTAGAAACTTCAAAGTAACGTACCGGATCTGTGGTCGTGTCACCAGGCCTAATGAAGTCGGTTATTACACCTGGATTGGATGTTGGACCTGGGTTGGTTGGTGAATTGGTCGGTGAACTGGTAGGTTGACTAGTTGTTGGACTGGTCGGTGGATTGGTTGGTGGATTGGTTGGAGGATTGGTTGATGGACTGGTTGGCGGATTTGTCGACACTCCTGCAGAAGTGGGAATTGTAGCCGGGTTTGTTGTCGCCGGGTTCGTTGTAGCCAGGTTCGTTGTCGCCGGGTTTGTTGTCACCGGGTTCGTCGTCGTCGGGTTCGTTGTCGCCGGGTTCGTTGTCGCGGGGTTCGTTGTCGCTGGGATTGTTGTTGGCGCGGCGGTAGAAGCTGGAGGCTGGTTACTGCTGCCCCCTCCCCCGGGGGTATTAGTAGTCCCACCGCCGGTGGTAGTCACAGAGGCGGGAGTGGTGCTGGTGACTGATGTTGGATTGGTCTGCTTTGGGAATAAAAAGAAAATTATTATTATTATTATTATTATTATTATTATTATTATTTAAAATCATTTATAGTATATTTGTATTATTATTATTTTAAATCATTATAGTATTATTTGTATTATTATTTATTATTATTTTCAATTATTACTATTGTTTTTATTATTATTATTATTATTATTATTATTATCATCATCATCATCATACTAGGACGCAATTTTGACGCTTATCCCACTTGAAAATCGTCTCTCTGTGCCGCAGCAAGCGGAATCAAACAAGTACGTTCACGCACATATAAGCACACACTGGACGCAGCCACACGAACTAAGGACAATCTCAAGCGAGCTTTTGAATTTTTCGAAATTTTGTATTTGCAATTTTGATCAATTCCTAAAACTGATACCAGAGTAGACGGTGGGGTGCTGCTTTCTACAGTAACAGGTGACACGGATGGCTGGGTGGCTGGGGTAACCGAAGGCTGGGTAGTGGTCGGTGGCGGCCCGAGAGTGACTGGTGAGACCGAGGAGGCACTGTGCACTGGTGATACGACGGCTGAAAAAAAAAATCACCTCAAGTATCTTTGATCATCTTACCATCGGCTTTATCATCAGTATTAAGCACAAAAGACCATCGGGCCGACGGTCGTGCGCGGGCCAACGGCGGCTGACGTCGGCCCGATGGCCTTTGCGCATTGGGAAGGTCATCGTACCAAGGAAGACTCTCTAGGAGATCCCATAACGTCACTTCCGCAGTTGCCTCTTACGTTTTTTGTCACCTCCATGTTGAAAAAGTGGGACGCTAGCTGCTGTTGGGGTTGTCTTACAATGTATCAAACACAGTGGGCACTCTTTCACTGGACATGCATGTTATTGCATGGACACCAGAATCCTGTCTGTTCTCCGTTTCAGTAGCGAAAACATGCTGTTGTCTATCAGCCTACCGTACATTACTAAGCTGAGCTCAATGAAACGAAGGCCACCTCACAGATATCTCCGTTTCTTTGAAAGTTGCCGATAGAAAGTGAAAACCCGAAATAAATATATTCAAGAAGATAGGGAGGAAGTTACTTTTGCATTTACATCAGAGTATATGTACAGGCACACTCAAAATCTACAACGGTACGCACGGACTGGACACGTCAGGATGCAATTGTGGTGCTCCAAACGAAGTGTCATCTTTTGTCAAGCACAAGGGACAGATTTTCCCTTCAGGGTTGTTTTCTATATTTGTGTTATATATATATATATATATATATTAGTGACGTGTTTGGTTATTTTTATTATTATTATTGCGTCGCCGCATAACGTCGTGTATTCTTGCAAAGGAAGTGTAGAGTTTCACCCCCTTATTTTCGCGTCCCTGGTGGCATAGGCTAAATTAGCATGCAATTACATTTTACATGAAAAAAATCTAGCACGGGCGTGCATCCACATACTGTTATTACAATTATTTCGTAAGACGGTGATTAAATTAATGAATTATAATGGAATATGGCAAATCAGTTCAGTTCAAAGATACATAGTAAATATTGTGAGCTTGCCCACAAAATTAGGAATGCCTACTGCAGTCATTTAGAGCAGACTGTCTGAAAAAATTTGGTTGTTCAATTATAGGTGCAAAAAACATTTCCAGAATGATGACAATACTACAGGAAATGTCCTTTGATCCCATCCATTGGTTTTGTAAAAGAAAAAATGTTGTGGCATGAGACAATTTGCGTGACGGTATATAATCAAAAGTGGCAAGCGTAGGTCAATCTCAGTTTCACTGTTCGGTGCAAATGAATGGCTGGCCTTTCCAAATCCCTGTTTGTAACTCTTCAAACACGCACTTGGTTTTAAGGACGCATCAAGAGAGGCTATTTTGCCAAAACACATAAATACTAGTCTATACTTATGTTCTTCAAACGGTAATAACGAGTGTTAGGAGAGCTTGGGTCATGTGTCACTCTAGTGAAGGGACCCTAGGGAACTTCAAGAATCTTTCCTAAAGCCTTTTCATGGGTTTGACATTACAGTGCTATCACATTTTGACACCTTGACTGACACAAAGTGCACACGATCCATCTGCAAGAGACATAGATCCTCTTGAGCCCCCGAAGTTGCGGGGGCTCATGGGGATCTATGCCTCTTGGTGTCATTACAGTCATGTTCCAGGGACGGCTGGGGTTATTTGGCGTTGAATCTATGAAGATTTCATAAACACAGTCTGCGTCAGCTGACAGTGAAGTGGTTCGCTCCGCCATTCGAGACGTGCCGCCCCCGGATACGCGGCATAAGCCGCGTATCCGGAGTCGGCACGTCTCGAATGATTTAACAGTACTACATGAAAGTTCATGTCTTAACTCTTGAACTGCCGGGGGCCATAAGGTTTTGTGCCTCATTTGCACCTCCGTGTGTGAGGGTTGCAGATGTGCATGATGCGCAGGTCAGTCGCCGCATTTATATCTGCAACTCTCATAACCAAAGGGTTACAGGGTTTTCAGTTGGTGACTCGTTATATAATTTCACTCATGATCTGTAGCAGTCAATAGTAAGAACATTTGATGAGATGTATTAACACATTCTGCCCCCGGACCAAAATCCCCAAAGTTTGAAGTTGCCCTCTGAAGGACTGTATTACAATACTAGAGACAGATCGAGCATGATAGTTCAAGAGTGGTGCCAGAATAGCTATGGGCGCCAAACTATTCTGGCACCAACCGGCTGGAACTATCAAGCTCGAGCCATGTCTTGCTGTGGTGTGTTGGGGTTGAATGAGTTAATGTACAAGACAATAATTACTATTATTTATATAAATATGCCATAGGCCTATTAATTGTAATTAGTCTGCTTGAACTTACCAAACAGCGCCAAGAAAAAGAGACCTGAAACAGTACAGTCAACGCTGACAGGTGAAAAGTAACACTGCGAGCAAAAGTCGATAATGTCATTACTATTGCTAAGAACGACAATAACAACACACACACACACACACACACACACACACACACACACACACACACACACACACACAGAGAGAGAGAGAGAGAGAGGGAAAGGGGGGAGAGAGAGAGAGAGAGAGAGAGAGAGAGAGAGAGAGAGAGAGAGAGAGAGAGAGAGAGAGAGAGAGAGAGAGAGAGAGAGAGAGAGAGAGAGTTTCTGTTACGTCTAAATACCAAAATTTAATGTGCATCAACTCATTCGAGACATGCCCGCGCATCCGAATACGTGGCGTAAATTCGCATCCCCGAATGCAGAACGTCTCAAACAATGATGTGTTTACAGCAGCAAATTACAAGCACAAGGACACAAACCACAAGTACTCACCGTTTGTGAAGACACGCGCCATGATTAGATTTTCAAGATGTGCCTGCGAGTAGAAAAGCAAACCGATGCCACAGACAGTTGTTGTTGTGGTTTTTGTTGTTGATGATGTTGTTGTTGTTGCGAGAATGTAATTCAACAATACATTGAATTATCATGAAAACGTGCCATGTTAACACATTACAAATGACAGAATATATATATATATATATATATATATATATATATATTATATATATATATATATATATATATATATATATATATATATATATATATATATATATAATATATATATATATATATATATATATATAGTGTGTAGTGTGTGTGTGTGAGTGTAATCACATGCTATCTATTCAGTTAAAGCAGTTCAAGACAATTCTGGCGCGCTATACTTTCCAAAGCTTTCTTTTTACCTTGCTTCTTTCTTTTCTCCTTGAAATCCAGTTGTCATAACCTTCTGATCTGATTCTGAGCAATCCCTCTGCTGTCATCTCCAAGTCTTTCTGGTCTTGAGTGTTGTTTTTTTGGTAAGTATCTGACAATTGGGTACTTCAAAGCAAGAATCGTACCTACAACTCTTCCGAAGGAAGAATACGGAATACGCATTTGCGGGGGCTTATGTGGACCTATACCTCTTGCACGTGGATGGAATTTAGATTGTGGAAGGGGGGGGGGGTCGTTTTATCCGTCTTAAATTTCGTTGGTACCGTCGGGAAATGGTACACAATCTAAAATTGCTACCTCGTGTCGCTGAAATTATGGAAGCCCCCGCCTTCACAGTAATTACAATATGCATGGCCTTGATAAGGATAAGGTGTAATTTGTTCGCTACGATTTAGTAGCATACTACAGTATTTTTGTGGTGCGTGACTGAACCAGAGAGAGAGAGAGAGAGAGAGAAAGAGAGAGAAAAAAAACTTTATTTTCTAAGGAAGTAGACAGTAGGCTTGCAGGATCTTTATTAATGCGTGTCCTTAATAACATTTTAAATTTCGCAGCATAAAAGGTAACAAGACAACAACCAAAAAAATAACCAAAAAGTCCTGAAGTATACTACACACACGTACGCATGCATTCACGCACCCATACACACACACACACACACACATACACACACACACGCACACACACACACGCACACACTTACACACGCACACACACACACACACGCGCGCGCACACACACGAATACACACACACACTTTCGTTAAATTTACATGGACTTAAAAATGATCATAAATCTTTTTTTTTAATTTACTATAACATATCAACAAAAGACTAAAAGAGTAAAGTATACTGACGAGCAAAGGAAATGCGACGTTTTTGGAAACATCGGAAACACTAAAGTGTTTCGATGATACCAAAACTGTTGCATTATATTTGCTCGTCAGCATAAATTCTTCAGATTGAAAAGTACACTAATTAAACTGTCGACGAGAGAGACAGGCAGACAGAAGGACAGAGAGACAGACAGAGATAAGAGGAAACGTAAAAAGTACGCAAACACGCTAATTATCTGCAGTGCATTTAAACTCTAGCTTTTTAAAGTCGCTTGTTTGAGTTAATTTGAAAAGCACTCTTGCAAAATGCGCTTGTTTATGCATGGGTACAATTATTAACGAGACCCTTAATTAATACCGTGGTAACTATAAACATTAGTGGCGTGATCTAATGATACCTGTGACCACAATCCACCATTAGTATTATCTTATCTGGATTTAAGTGTTATTAAATCCCGACTTGAAACCTATATATCTAATTTGACCGGGATTTCTGACACATGACAAATATACAGTTTATTCCCATGGGATATACATGACCCGGCTAAGGCCGGCCAGGCCAAATTCTGAATCCTGGCCAGCCGTTACGTCTCATTTTCCCGTTCGCGTGCGGGGCCTCGTGGGTCCATCTTAAAATTGTGTACATGATCTACCAACAGGACGGGGGAGAAGAATTGAGCATGAAAGCCCATGGGCAGTACTTGATTGGCTTGGCGCCTGAGGCGTCACAGGAACTATCCGTGCTTGCAACCCACCTGCAACAGAAGGCTCTGGGCATAAAACGAATATTCTAGATGTACATGTATGCATAGTCTCAGTCGGGGTTTCAGAAACAGTGGCACACTCAGCTATCGAGCCATATAATTGGGAGTAGAATAAAAGGGTGCGTAAGTGTGTTGGGAAAAAAAACGGGGGAGGGGAGGAGTGGGAAGGAGGTGGTCTTGTGTTGGGGTGGGCATGTGATTGACACAGAGGTGGGGTGATGTTGGTGGGGAGGTGTAGGGGTGAGGAAGTAGGCGTAAGTGACGCACACACGCAGTCACGTATGCACATACACGCAAGCATGCACGGCCACATACACACTCAAGCATGCATACGTACACACACGCATGCACGCACGCACGCACGCACGCACACACACACACACACACACACACACACGCACACACGCACGCACGCACAAGCACCCGGCCATACACCAATACACACTAACGAAGACATACGAACAAAACACACATGACACACAGATGCCACGTAAAAACTATTCAGGAAGCACCCTTGAGCTTTCATGGTCGGTTCAGCTCTGGCAACTTACATCTAGTAGTGCTTGGAAAGCGACAACAAAACGCAGGCAAAGGGTGACGCAAGAATGATTAAAAAAAAACAGGCCAGCCTCAGTATTATGCGCATCAGGATATCGCGAAATCGGACATAACTCGGTCAGGTTTGTCCCTCCCAAGTACATACGCAATGAGCAAATGGTCTTCTGGCCGAATCCAGCCTTAGCTGGCCCGCGCACGGCCGTGCGCGGGCCAGCTAAGGCTGGATTCGGCCAGAGGACCTTTTGCTTACTCTGTGTGTGTGTGTGTGTGTGTGTGTGTGTGTGTGTGTGTGTGTGTGTGTGTGTGTGTGTGTGTGTGTGTGTGTGTGTGTGTGTGTGTGTGTGTGTGTGTGTGTGTGTGTGTGTGTGTGTTTTCACAAGCCTATGTAAGTTTTACTGCCGCTTTTTACGGTAACACCAACAACGTCGTCTGACTCAAAGGCTCCCAGGTATCGCCATATAACGGGGCTGCCCTACACAATTAATTCTTTTCAGCCTCATCCACCTGTTTAGACATGCAAGACCAAAACCATAGGTAATTTGAATGCAAGTTATTCCGTATCAGAACCAGGTCAAAGACAGTAGGCTGCGTCCCTTGACAATGAAGACGTCCGCGCAGCGAGTAATGAACACACCGCTTTGCTTGGTCGCCCAGAAATTTGATGCTTGCGTCCTCGTAACAGTCGTACTCTTATCACCGAATATGTAGCCTGCCTCAGACTGTGGATGTAAATTAGGCAACTCCTCGCGAGCAAAAAACAAGAGGATGCAGGGGCTCATGAGAATGTATACGCCTCTTAACGGATGTCGACGACTGGATGAATCCACTTAATTTTGTTTTGTTTTATTGTTTTTTTGTTTTGTTTTGTTTTGTCTTGTTTTGATTTTTGGTTGGTTGTTGGGTTTTTTGTTTTTTGTTTTGTTGTTGTTGTTTGTTTGGGTTGTTTTTGTTTGTTTTGTTTTTTTTTTTTTGGGGGGGGGTGTTCGTTTGTTTGTTTGTTTGTTTGTTTCGTTGGTTGGTGTCACGGTTAGTGACTGTTTTGACAGAAGTAGTCGAAAGTTGCCGAAGCACCGGTCACGCAGAAATAGTGAGTTGTTGACAAGTTGGTAGAGACGGGCTAGTGTTCTTTGTTTTTCACGAGCAGGGCGCGCTAGTGGATGCGCAGTGTGTTCACTGCAGAGTTTACCTTGTCGGGAGCAAGGGTATGGTATTTTAGTTAGCAGCTGTACTCGGTTGGATCAAGTTGTCCTGCTTAGCTGACTGTTGGGAGTCAGTGACTGACTGAGGGTGTCGGTGACACAGCGCCGATCCATTCCCGGGGTCGTTGGTGGCCGGAGACTGGGGGTTGTTTTGCCTACGGGTGGCGGCGTTGTGACGAGTCGCAGAGGAGGTAAGTGCTTAAAAAAAACCGCGTGCGGATGTTTTGTCATGTTTGCTATGGGTGTTTGTACTATGTGTTAGGGCTAGAAGTGTCGGTGGGGGGGGGGGGGAGGAGGGGAGAACGCGATGGGTGGTAAAGGGGAAGTATGGTTTTGGCGTTATTGTTTTGGTTCTATCTTTTTAACTGTTTAGCGAGATGTATTGGTTTGTTGTGGAAGTGCAGAGAATTTTAGGAAGTGTTATATGTAATGTTTGAGAACTTTCATTTTTTTTTTTTTTGGTTTATGTGTAATTTTTGGTTTGAAAGCACGTGTCACATGGGTGAGGGTCGAGTGCTTGAACGGTTAGGGGTAGTGTTTTTGTAAACCAAGCGGGGTGGGTATGGGAGGTTAGCTGGTTTTAAGGACCCACTGGTTTACGTTGCTTACGGGGCCGTTTAGGCGCCTGCTTTTGTTTTGCATTGGCTTTCGGAGTCGGGACCGGTTGGAGGGCCGACGGGCATCGGGACCAACCACGCCTCGCTCGACCGGGTGTCGGCGTGGGAGGCGCGCGGTCACCTACTGCCAAAGCCGCCGTGTCACTGTTGCGGCCAGACCAAGCGCCAGGGACACTCAGAGAGAGGGAGAGAGAGAGGGAAGACCCGCGAAGCTGAACGACCGTCAAAGGAAGCCGGACGGGAGGGATCCACAGGCCGTTCGTCGACTCACCACCGTGGTCCCATTCCTATTCACCTTTCCATTACTCTGCCTTGGTGTAGTTCCATGATTCTTGTGAATGAACAGTTACGTTGTAAATGACGTTTTATTAGCCGTCAGCACTGAGAACTGTAAACCGACTTTTATTGTGGTTGTGAAGCAACTGTGCTGCGTAGCGTGGGGGAGTGCTTGTTTCCACCACTCGATGCAATGCTGATGCTGTGGAAGTAGTATTAATTCTGGTTTAACCTTTTCCTTTTTTTTTTTTTTTCCTTTTTTTTTCGGAAGGGGAAGGGGAGGAGGGGAGGGGAGGGGAAGTGTCGGTGGGGAGGGTGGGAAGGAATGAAAGGGGGATAGTTAGTGTAATAAGTGATAAAGTTTAAGTGTACGTGTAAGGTAAATGTGTTGCTTGTGCTGAGCTGTAACCTGTCTTGAGGCAAGACGCTAGGGTTCTTTATGTCTTCTTCCGCTCTTCTACTCCTAACCTTCATTCTCGCCTATCTCTCTTTAGTCGGGACATTTGGGGGTTCTACTTCTCTTCTACCTTTCAATCTCGTCTGTCCCTCCCTAGTCGTGACAGTTGTTTGTTTTTTTTTTGTTGGTTTTTTTTTTTTGGGGTGTTTTTTGTTTTTAGTTTTGGGTTTGTTTTTGGGTTTTTTGTTTTGTTTTGTTATGTTTTGTTTTTTGTTGTTGTTGTTGTTGTTTTTTGTTTTTGGTTTTTTTTTTTGGTTTTTTGGGGGGTGAGGATAATTTGTCAAGTTACTTATGCGTCGGCACTTGCCTGTGCTGTAAAATGTATAACATCTGTCGACAATGTTGATGATACATCGATCAGTACCCAGTGTGCGAAAGGCCATTGGGCCGACATTGGCCGCGGTTGGCCCGCGCAAAGCCGTGCGCGGGCCAACCGCGGCCAAATTCGGCCCAGTGGCCTTTTGCACACTGGATAGGTAGGCGTCACATTTGCAGTGCGTCTGAACTGATCATCGTTGTCCAGGTCGAGCTCCATAGGGAATAGGCCAGGGGTCCCCTCCCCCGATGCCGTGGACGTTAAACCCAGAACTAAACCAACCAACATAGGTAGATGTGAAATTAGTAACGACACAGTCGCAGTGTAAGACTAACGTGTTTTAATCGCAATAATTTACACGATCACAATTTGGCAAACACGGTATGAAAATTAAAGGTAACAAATATATCAGAAGTGATCTACACGAAACGATGTACAGTATGCATGTATGGATCAAAAAGCCAGGGGATCGGCAACTTTGTTGTTATATACTGATTTTCGAAAATTAAAACAATAAGTGTTATAATTGTAACATTATAATGACAATAATAATGACAATAATAATAATAATAATAATAATAATAATAATAATAATAATAATAATAATAATAATAATAATAATAATAATAATAATAATAATAATAATAATAATAATAATAATTTATTTTTTAAACAGTAATAAACGGTAAAAGAAAAATTTTAACTGAAAAAATATAGCCGTAACCCCTCTGTAAAAGCATTTATTAAATCCAAACTTTTGATATGTCCGACATCTGTATATTACAAGCCAACTGTATATAATACCACAAAACACATCTATCTGAACGTGAAAAAGTGCGGCACACATCATATACACTGGGATAAAGATAAAACTGTTATCGCTTAGATCTAAGACTAAGCATGTCGGTGTCAGTGAAGACGCGCTGACTATGTGATACGCGGTAAACTGAATGAAGATGGCGTTCGAGACATCCCGCATTATATGCGGCATGTCTCGAACGCCAACTTCATTCAGTTTTGCCGCACATCATAGTGTACGTGGCACGTCTACACGGAGAGCGCCATGTGAATGACACGCTGACTAAACATAGTTTCAAACAATACTAGCACATGAGGTATTTACAACAGGATCCAAAATACTACAAGAAACTTTTTTATATATATAGAAAATTAAAATGTATTGACTTCACGAATATGCAAAGATAATTCGTGAGAAAGATCAATATTAAATGCAATCAATTAATCAAGCAGTCAAATTTCAAGTTAATCAGCACTTTCCCGTCAAAAGATCATTGCAAAGAAGTATAGTTTGTAGACGAATAAAATGTACAACAAAGCGGAACTTTACGAGTAAAACATCCTCGGGTACACATGTATAGTCGGCCCGCAAACAGCCAATCTGTTTCATTTCTTCGGACCAGTTTTACAGTGAAAGAAAGTGTCTATAAGGCCAGTCGGCCAACAAACGGGAAAACGCCGTTTCTTCTCATGGAGACAATATTACAGTAAATTTACGTTTTCCAGGCCAATATGGGTAGCTACGTTTAAAAAAAGGTAATCGTCGAGAAACCTGTTTTGACTATGTGTATCGATTCACAGTAACGACCTCTTAGATGTCGCTGCTGTAAATCGACACGTCAAAACGGGTTCCTCGGACGTGGCTTATGGTCTGAAGCTAAGAAAGGTGTGCGACGCAACTTTGTTTCGTTTGTTGGGCAGATGCAAATTGTCCCTTCTCGAGCAAAGTCATGGCAAGCTATGCAAACAAGGGAGAAAAAGAAGTGTTAAAAGAAAAAGAACACAGCCATGGAAGTAGCTAATGTTGAAAATCAGCTTTAACGCGTCTTCAGTGCTAACTTCTGTCAGCACATATTAAAACGCATACAAAGGCTGATTGACACGATTTGCAAGAACATCAAAAGATCATGTCTGTCGTGACACCTCTATATGAACCGTTTTACCTACGTCCGTGAAAATGGATTGCCATCTGACCTACCTGGAAGATGACCTGCAAACAGTGACTTAAAATTTAACCCATTCAGCCCTGACACACTACAGCAGGAGCACAGTCGTTAGATGACGCCTCCAGAATTTTGGAAATACGTGCGCCGGGCTGAATGAGTTAAGGGATAAAGTAACCAAAAGTCAGCTGCTAAAACCATAGGGGTCCTTTGATAGTAGCTTTGACTAATGCAAATCCACTGTGTATTTTGTCTTGAGCTTAGTATAGGCGTTTGCGCGCACGCGGTGGATCAGTGGATTTGCATTATTCAAAGCTATCAACGGACCCCTATGGCCAAAACTGCTCAAAAATGGACAGACCCAAACGTCGCGAGGTCCAATAGGAACAAACCATAGGACGCACTGGTGGATCATCCACAACATTCATCCGATCTTTCCGTTCAGCCTTTCCAGCACGCAGACGGCCGTCGGCCGTGAGTAGGCCCTCGCACAGACGTGCGCGCGCCTACTGCGGCCGACTTCGGCCTGACTGCTGGTTTTCCATTTTTGACCGTGCATCTTTGATACACATTTTCGAGCATTTTTGACATTTGAGATCGGGTTTGTCACTTTGAGGATTTTTTTACGTAATAACTACTCACTAATACGACTTCAGACCAGATTTTTTTTTACAAGTCATCTTCCAAAAGGTAGGTCAAATGGCATTGTCAGTTTTTTTACGGATGTAGGTCAGCCCCTTCATATAGCGGCCACGAACATTTCAATCTGTGCTAGTACACGATGTATGTGCACGTATAACAGACACAAAGACCTAAAACAAATTACATTATATGATTCCTGACACAAATCCAAAACGTGCACACAAAAAGGTGAATAAATATGGACAAACCCAAAAGAAGAAAGTGTTCTAGACATCGCAAGGCACTTTTTTTTTAAAGCGTTTTAAGCAAACAATATAGTATACAAAAATAAGAGCCTAGAAATGCAAGTGTCGTACTGATTAACTATTTGAATTTTAACGGAATTTGACTAAAATCAAAGCTGAAGGAGAAAAGGTAACGGCAAAAAAACGCAGTTAAAAAAGCTTCGAGATGTAGGGTACACTAAGAGGTTTCGTTTCTGCCCCTCTCCTTCCACTCACCCCCCCCCCAAATACCCCCACACCCACACCCTATGCCCACCCATCCGACCCTGCAGCACCACCCACCTCCCACCAACCCCCCGCCCCTCCACCTCTCCCACGCGTCGCTGGAAATAGTACGATCTCCTTCCACGCCGTTCAATGTCTTGTCCAAAACAACACCTGTACACACCCGTCAACACGTAAAAAATTGAACCTGGTGTTTTGTGAAGATGTCAATATCAAATAAAATTATTTACCTGTATGCATGCACGTAGCTCATGTTCATTATACTGCATGCACGTTATGTCATGGAGAGAAGGCCTAATGTGTGTTTCAATGATTACTGTGTAATATAATAAATTCTACAGAGACTTATATGTTATATGTTTACTAGTTTGACATTTTATAAAGAAACAAGCTACCAATAGAGAAACACGAAGACAAACCATTGCAATCTTCTGTCTTCGGTTTTTCTTGATTGCGTTTCTTTCTTTGTTGGTTATTTCCTTGCATTTTAGCCCCTAAACCATCTGAGAAATATTTACCACGATCCAACCGCAAGAGGCATAGCTCCTCATGGGTCCCCCCGCAGGGGGGCTCATGAGGATCTATGCCTTTTGCTGAAACGACTTTGTATCCCTGTTCTATGGTCGGCTGGGGCTCTTTGGCGTCGAATGAATCATTTTGGAGAAAACACAAGTCTTCGTCAGCTGGCAGCGAAAAAGTTAATTACAGGCTTATTCCTAGACGTTTTGTAGATAGTGTTCCCCAACAAATTGCATCGGCTAAGCGTACTTTTTTTCTTCTTCTTTTTTTAATTTGTAGGGCACCTGGAGCTTTATCTGAGGCTATGCGCCATGCTGCCTGGAGATGTTGGCTGTTGTCTTATATGTGTAACATGTATGTAGATTGTGTGTGTGTGTTTGTGTGTGTGTGTGTGTGTGTGTGTGTGTGTGTGTGTGTGTGTGTGTGTGTGTGTGTGTGTGTGTGTGTGTGTGTGTGTCTTTGTTTGTGTATGTGCGTGTGTGTTTCGTGTTAGTAATGTGCCTACATGGTGCGAGCTAATGTTTTTTGTTTGTTTGTTTGTTTGTTGTTTGTTTTCCCTTTTAAAATTATTTGTATGTGTTGTAAAAGCGCTCCGAGCTTGCTGTCTGTGGGGAAGGGCGCTATAAAAAAAAAACTATGCATTAGTATTAGTATTATTATAAAAAAAATCACCATTATAAGTAGTAAGTAGTAAGTAGTAGTAAGTAGTAGTAAGTAGTAGTAAGTAGTAGTAAGTAGTAGTTGTTTCAAAGCTTCAATCTGTCATTAAACGAGTTCTCAGTATTTGTCCTGTCGTTCAACTGTACGGTTGTTTTTTTTCCTCACAAACCATGTGAGTCGACACATGTAAACCCAATGCGCAAAGGCCATCTAGCCGACGTCGGCCCCATGGCCTTTTGCGCATTGGGAAGTAGGACAGGAGACAAAGAACAGCAAAGTTTTTGTTTTCCGACGCACAAACTTCGCAATTAACCCATTGTGCCCCGATGTCCAAATCCCCACATTCTGGAGTTGTCCTCTGAAGGCTGTATTACAATTCAGGGGACAGATCGTCCATGACAGTTCAAGGGTGGTGCCAGAATAGCTTGGCGCCTCTGGGCGCCTAGCTATTCTGGCACCACCCTTGAACTATCATGGACGATCCATCTCTTGCTGTGGTGCGTTGGGGCTGAATGAGTTAAACGATATGAGTTAGTCCTCTTGTTGCGCCATTATGGGAAGAACATCGCCATTATCGGAAGAACATGCTACAGGCCACACTGTTAACACATTCAGCCCCGACACACCACAGCAATACATGGACCGAACTTGATAGTTCAAGGGTGGTGCCAGAATAGCTTGGCGCCCATAGGCGCCAAGCTAGTCTGGCACCACCCTTGAACTATTATTCTCCATCTGTCTCTAGGATTGCAATACAGTCCTTCAGAGGGCAACTCTTAAATTTGTGGATTTCGGTCCTGGGGTAGAAAGTGTTAAGAAATATTAATTAAGAAGGTCGCACCAAAAGATGCCCTTACCTAGACATTAGCATACTACCACTAAATACTGTAAAAGCAACAGAACGTGGTTCGGAAATCAGACGTAGGCAAAAACTGCACGTGTTTCAACGAAAACAGTGGATTAAAAGCTCGGAAGAAACATGCGATATATCACATGTTTGTCCGGGGTCTTAATCCACTGTTTTCGTCGAAACACGTCCAAATATCGCATGCTCGTTCGGACTTTTCATAATCCGCTGTTTCAGTCGAAACTTGCGCAATGTTGACCTACTTCTGATTTCCCGAAATCGTCTATGGCAAAGCAATGGGCGTCAAAAACTATGAAAGTCTATAGTGGCTTTGCAACAAATCATTATTAATCAAATCACGTGTAGGCTAGTTCCTAAAAACTATCAACCAAAAGGCAAGCAAAGTAGAAAAAATAGTTTAGAATGAATGCAACAAGTCATAATCATTAATGTACTTAATTCTAAGAGCACCTAGTGGAAAGCGAATGCACTAAAAGTAATGTAGTATGCAAATATGTGCCGGTCTGTGATCTTGGACCTTACTGCTCTACGCCGTATGATCTAAACTCACAAGCCAGCATGAAAATGCCGCTGGAGGCCTCTTGAACAGATTAACAGGTAAAAGAAAGTTGTCCATTTTCACGTAACAAACGTGGCATTGCACATCAACTATTGTCACAAAAACAAGTAATCGCAAATCCTTGACAACTCGATATGCTTTATATCACAAACTTGTTTTTCACGGTGTGTATCTGTTTATATACTGACGAGCAACAGACATGTAACATTTTTGGAACCATTGGAAACACTAAAGGAATGGGAGAAATTGAGGAGTCGTTACTATACTGACGATCAATAGAAATGCGACATTTTTGGAACCATCGGCAGTAAAGTAAGGACTGCTGGATCCACTTCTCCCATTCCATAATTAAGAGTGGAAAACAAAAAAAAGACTGACACAATAAACTGATATACAACCTGAAAAAAATGCCTTTCTCGTTTGTTTGGTTTTTTTTTAAAAACCTTGTGGTTTCAGTCATACATGTACATACAGAAAAGGCAGCTCTGATTATCTCTCTCGAATATATCAAAAAGACATTTAGTTTTAATTACCATTACTTTGTATATTTTTACTATTATTATCTTCTTCTTTTTCTTCTTTTTTATTTTTTTTTTTATTTTTAGAGATAATGCAACATAGTGGTGACTAGCGCACCAACAAGCAAAGAGAGAGAACTCGTCTGTAACGAAGGTGCGGCCCCTTTCAGCAGGTCTTCAGTATTGCAGAGGTTCGAATCACAACAGTTGGTAGTTATCTTTTCCTTTTTGTCTGACTCTGCCTGCATCCACTGGCATTTTTTTTCGACACAGGTGGCGTCGATAATGACGGTAGAGTCCGTCTCCCTTCGTTGAATCTGTGAAAAAAACCAAATGTCAAGAAAACCCGTTGATATCATCTGTCGAAGAATTACAATTTGAAACCCTTGTAAGGGCTCTCGATATTAACCCATTTAACCCCAAGGACCGCCGTGAGATGGCCGCTGAGTCGCCTGCTCGGCGTTAAACCCAAAATAACTAACTAACTAACCCCAAAGCCGCATTTCCCAAACTTTGAAGGAGTCATCTAATGACTATGTACTAGTTCCAGGAGACGGATCGATCATGATGACTCAAGGGTAGTGCCAGATTAGCTTGGCGCCTGATGGCGCCAAGCTAGGCTGGCACTACCTTTGAATTATCATGAACGATTTATCTCCTGCTATAGGGCGCTGGGGCAAAATGGGTTGAATGGACGATGTCAGTACACAATTAAGTAATTCGACAAATTCATGAAATTTACGCATTCAGTGGATTCAGAGGGTGGCCATGTATGCGATATTTAGTGAGTGATAAGGGCGGACATGCATGCGATCTGACGAATTCAGTGGATAAAAAGGGCGGAGAAACAGGTGAGCTTATGTATTCAGTAGATGAAAGGGGCGGACATACATACGTGTTGATGTATTCAGTGGATAAAAGAGACGGACATACATGCGAACTGATGTATTCAGTGGATGAAAAGGTCGGACATACGTGCAAACTGATGTATTCAGTGGATGAAAAGGGGCGGACATACGTGCGCAAACTGATGTATTCAGTGGATGAAAAGGGCGGACATACATGCGAACTGATGTATTCAGTGGGTAAAATGGGCGGAAATACAAGCCTTCAGGTGTAATCAGTAGACGAACTGGACGGACAAACATGTGTTCGCATGTTTGTTCGTCTTTTCCATCCGCTAAATGCTTCTAATTAGTGAAGTATATGTTAAACCATGAGAGGTGGAGATTTACAAGCTGAGACTTGCTTTTGACACACAAGTCCTGGCTCCATGGCCCTGCCGAGGAGCGAGAACTGTGTGTCCAAAGCAAGTCGAGCCCCGTACTGAATCATCACCATCCGTTGTTTAACGTATTTATCCCCTTGTCGCATGATTCATGTTTCATGTCAATCCGGTATGATGGTTGGGTTGACTTAGCTCATTCAGCCCGACGGCCGTGTTTCCCAAATTTTGGAGGCGTCATCTAATGACTATGCACCAGTTGCAGGGGATGGATCGACCATGATAATTCAAGGGCAGTGCCAGATTAGCTTGGCGCCGACAGGCGCCAAGCTAATCTGGCACTACCCTTGAATTATCATGGTCGACCCGTATCCTGCTGTAGTGCGTCGGGGCTGAGTGGGCTAATGCAGCCTACACAAGCGTTGAATTGTAACGTCCCTAGCAGCTCTAAGGCTATCAGGAACACAAGCCTTTTGCTTACTTTGTGGGGTCTTTTTTTTTTTCTTCTTCTTCTTCTAATAATAATAACCCTGAAAGGGCCCGGCTCCGGAACACGAAGTTGCACATGTATCTGTGACGTGCAAAATTATTTATCGAGTTCATCAACAATTGTTTCTCACGTTCCGCTGAATACTGTTTCAGAATGTGCGTCCAAAGTGACTGTAGTCAAAACACGATAAAAAAAAAAAAAAACACCTTTGACGTCATCTGACAACACAAAGACACAAACTGTACTAAGGTGTGACACAGAAAAGACACGTGTATAGTCAAAGGAAACTCAAACAAGAGTACGAATACATATGTTATTGATGGTGGTGCTACACTGCTACCGAAAACGTATTTGTTTTCATTCGTCAGTTATTTTCGTTATAAAGAAAAATCAAACTGAGGAAAGGCCACTAGATAATGATTTCCTCCAGGCGAGAAGAAATCTTCTGACCTAACACCAGACATGACTGACGTCAAAATGCCATATACATTATAGACTTATGGCGTAAAATAAGATCTTTCATGACGTTGCCTGGAAAATGCCGTCTGCACAACCAGCGTCATTGTCTACAAATTGTCAGAGGTGAGTAACGGTATCAAAGACTAGAATTCACCAATAAAATAGACAGCACAGGACGCGCATGCACTTTTGCTTCCTCGACGGCTCTTTCTGTGTGTGTGTGTGTGTGTGTGTGTGTGTGTGTGTGTGTGTGTGTGTGTGTGTGTGTGTGTGTGTGTGTGTGTGTGTGTGTGTGTGTGCGTGCGTGCGTGCGCGCGCGCGCGCGCGTGCGTGCGTGCGTGCGTGTGTGTGTGTATGTGTGTGTGTGTGTACGTGGGAGGGGGGGGGGGTAATGTGAGCATTGATTATTTGAAATGGAATTATTGTTGCCTGTAGTTTTCACTATTATGCATACTTTTATGTATAAAATTATGTGTATGTGTGTTTACGTGCATGCTGTAGCTTAAATTAGGAAGGACCTGATTGAAAAAAGAACATTGAAGGTACCAAATCATTTATCCTTGAAAAATAAAGTTTCATTTCATTTCATTTCTTTTGTGGTTTACTACGCAATATATTGTTGCAAATGTGTGTTACAAACATCTCTAGTGTGTGTTTTGATCAGACAACACGTTTGATGATCCCTTCAGTCATGGAACAAAACTGGTATCCGAGGCGCGTCACAAAGTAGCTACATGCAAGTTCTCCATTAGTCGCTACGAGAGTTTTGTAGCGAAGTCACGTGATAAGGTTTGCACTGCAGGCATTGGTCGTTTGACGTAGGAATGAAAACAATAAATATTGCATTACATCCCAATTGTCGCGAATACACTCAAGCCTGCGCCTCTCGTGTATTCAGGCAACATCTCCACGTGTCGAAAGCTATAATTTTGTTCCGTAATCAACTCATTCAAGGCGCCCGGCATCAATAGCTACGAACCCCCCCTTCCGCAGCTATTGATGCAGTTAAACATCCAATAATATCCAGTGCATTAACAATTTATAAAGTGTAAATCGTTGTTTCGCTTCCTCTACGCCTGTGCATTCACGTTTTCACTCCGTCTGTGAAGTGTATTCAAGCACTGAGATGCAGTTTTGAATCATTACAAAGGACAAAGGTGTATCTGAGCGGGGGGGGGGGGGGGGGTGTTACAGGGGTTCCGGACCCCCTCCCCCCTCCCCCACCACCAAAATTTCTTTTAAATGCTACAACAAAGACCCTTTTCGGGTTTGGAACCCCCCCCCCCCCCTCCCCCTTCGTTGTTTGATATTTTGGCGAATGGTGAGAGCCTTAACATACATTAACACACACGCGCCTTCTCTCTTCCTCCCTCCCCCCCCCCCCCCCATCCCCTTCGAGGTAACTGATCTGCCCCTGAGGACATTAAACCTAATAGTTGGTTAGTTAGTTAGGATCATTACAAATTGAGGAGATTGTATTTCACAGAATCAGGAAGTGAGACTGTGATCCATCACGCATTACGAAAGCAGCAAATAATGCCAAATAAGATTTTCTGACGATTTCCCTTATTCGCTATGTCCATTTCTCATTCTGAACGCGTGTGTTCAATAGTTCGCCAGTCCCCACATTGACGAGGAAATGCGGAATTAAGTTCTGTTAATGAACAGACCTACCATGTGTGTGCTGGTCTGTGATTTTGGACCCTATTGCTAAAGGTCATAAGGTCCGAAATAACAGACGAGCACACACGAGCAAACAAATTATAACAAATACATCACTGTGTTTACATTACAATGGCTGTTTATTAGTGACACATACCTGGCATGCTTTCCTGTCACCCAGAATACAATAGTCAACTGCCGTAAGGTTTTTCTTCGCTTCAGTCAAACAGGAATCACTATGGCACGTGTGATTGTAACACTGGTTCTGAAATACACAAAACAAGGCTACGAATAACAATTCAAAATGTTTCCCTGGTAACTGAGAGTGTCACTAATCCGTTCAGTGCCGATAAAATTTGAACACACCCAGCTGCAAGAGGTATAGATCCTTATGAGCCTCCGCGACTGCAAGGGCTCATGAGGATCTATGCCTCTTGCTGACACCACTTTGAAACCATCTTCCGGCATATGACAGCTAGGGCTTGTTGATGCTGAACTGACGAAGACTGCAGAAACACAGTTTCCGACAAAGGGCACGGAACGGGTTAAAGAAGATGCTACGACAATAACACCCCCACCACCATCGTGGACGGTACGAATAATATTACAAAATACGACAACTATTATGATAATCAGAGTCATCATCATCAGCAGCAACATTATCACTGTCGGCATCGTTGTCGTTTTTGTCGCCGTCGGCATGGTCATTAACTAACATTTACGATGGCACAGCAACACCATCAAAAACAAAAACAAGCATTTTGACCGCTCAAATGAAATTTCTCCCCGTCGAGCGTGTGTGGGTACGCACTGTAAATAATGTGTTAAGTACAATGTTACGTTTGTGGGTGTGTTATTCTTTTGGGAGCATGTGTGTTGATCATAGGAAAGATCCGATATTCATTTGAGTTATTTTGGATAAGAATTATGTACCCTTTTAGTATGATTCGTTTTCTTTTGCTTGGGGAATTGTAGTCGATTTCTGTTATGTAGCTAGAATGACGCGTCTTTTCGCTACATTGTTGTAAAGTTTAACCTACATTAGACTGGAAGTTCGGGCAGGGTCGCAACCTTTCTAGTGCCCTCAAATGTGACGAAAAACTTTGTAGTAAACAAGTTATTGGCTATTTTTTGCAACATTTACAGATTGCACGGATTTCCGGAATACACTCTAGATATTTGTGGAAGATTGTAGTCAGATCTAGGGGGTTCTTTTTCATGAATATTACTGAGTTTTGGTTACGTTTTCTTTTTTGATTGATTGAGCTGTGTAGTTTGCGGGATTGTTCTGGAAATCTGTAATAGTATAAAAAGGCGTATTAGCGAATTATGTGTGTGCATTGTATGGGAGACGCAGTGTATCAGAATTGTGGATGCATTGTAGAGAGACAGTGTACCAAAGTGTGGATGTATTTGTGGATTGCATTGTGCTGAGATTTTATCGTGAAATATTGTTGGAACTGTTACTGACTCCAGTGTGATCTACAACCTTGTGTCACGTGTGATGAGTTGCAGCTGAGTAAAGTTTCTTTACAAGAACCCTACGTGAGTGCGTCTGGTGTGATTGCATCATACTACAACTACCATGTAACATACAATGCGAACGGTGTACGGCTAGTTCAATGTATCCGCAAATGCAATTACACAAAATGAAACTCCAACGGAATCAAGATCAAAATAGTGACTTATCTAACCTGTAAAATGCCATCAAGGCCAGAAACACACAAGAAAGTCTCAGATTTTACTAAGATTGATACCCTCTTTCAAAGTGGACAGTTGGACAAAGAATAATAACCCCTCCACTACCGAGAAAAAAGTGAACACAATCCAACTGCAAGGGACATAGATCCTCATGAGCCCCCGCTACAGCGGGGTCTCATGAGGACCTATGTCTCTTGCTGATACCAATTTGTATCCATGTGTCTTGTAAAGCGTTGGATTTGGGTCGTTGAAGGAACCGAGATTTCAGAAACAAAAATGCACGCACAGCGTACGTACAGTGGCAGGGGAGGAGTTAATCAGAAAATGTAGTGGTTTGTCTTAGCTTCACTTAGCCTTCGCTGTCGAAGCCTCCAAATGATGTCTTCCAAACTTCAGCAGACTCACTGCTGAATAATTTCATTCCATTCAATTCAATTCAATTCAATTCAATTCAATTCAATTCAAACAAAAAAAAACTTTTTTTCTTAAAGGGCAGTTACAGTTTTGTGGACGGGGGGGGGGGGGGGGGGGGGGGGGGAACCAAAAAAAATCATTCAATACACATTAATTAATATCAAGAAATTATAATATCACATTTGTACATGTTATTAATATACTAAATCTGTAAGACATAATACTAAGATTAAGACATATTAAAACTCTAAACACAAAAACATTAATAAATATTATTCAATACTGAAACTAATGCTAAACCTACATGTCTGACGCAAATAATTATGCATGTAAAAGAGGTCAGCACGAGCCACTTACTCTCATAATAATTAGCAAATTGACGGGCCTCATGAGGATGTATGTTTCTTGCCGTTCCAGCAGGGAAGAGTTTTGCTTTGTTTTCTCTCCGATTGTTGGCCATGTCGGTTCGTACGCACGGATGCAAAACAAAATACATCAACTATCAAAATATACCGACGAGCGAAAAGGAATGCGACATTTTTAGAATCATCGGAAACACTACTAAAGTGTTTACGATGATTCCCAAAAAAATGTCGCATTTATTTTGCTCGTCAGCATAGTATATGCATACTCACGGGCTGCGACGTGGTAGAAGCAGTAGTAGCAGTACCAGAGGCTGAATTTGAGGAACTCAATCCACCCGGGGCAGATGTTATGGCACTAGAGCTAATCGTACCATTTTCAGTACTCGATTCACTTCCCCCTTGGGTAGCGGGTGACGAAGTTGCTGATGTGCCGATTGTTGCAGGAGGAGTCGTAGTGGTCAATTGAGTTGCTTGGGTGGTTGTTGGTGTACCAGCAGGAGAAGTCGTTGTATTAGCCGCATTAGTGGTAGAAGGAGGAGTAGCAAATATTGTCGTATTATCAGCCGACACTCCTGTGTTTATACATGGAAAAGGTGTACTGTTTGATTCGGTATCCGCTCTTTCAAGTCTAGGATCGAGTAACCCTAGTTTAAGAGGTGTCCTCTGGACAGCTGTGGCAGCTAGATGGACCATGATAGTTCCAGCTAGCACCACATTGGCGCCAACATGGTGCTACTTTGAACTATCATAGCTCGCCCATGTCCAGCAGGGCTGAATGAGCTGACCGGTTCACTGTCAGCTGTCTTTGAAATCATGTCAAATTCAGTGCCAGTTAACCCCCTCCATCCTATACACACGGGTGTAAATTGGGCCAACAAGAGACAAAGAACGTCATGCTCCCCCGCATCTACGGGGGTTCATGAAGTTTGTTGCCTCTTGTGTTTGGATGTTCTCGGCACAAAAACGTTTAAGTCATACATTTATCAGCTCGATTTGTCTCATTGACCTAGATCCTGCACATTGCTATTATAACTAATATTGTGCAAGATAAACTATAGCTATAGCAGCAATAGCAATAGCATAGGCGTGGGATGGTCGTTGCTAATCGATCACCTATTTATACGGGTAGTAGCAAATTTTACTATAGATGATCGATTACGCAACGACCATCCCATGCCTGTGTTTTATAGCAACTCGTTAAAAGAACAAACATCCATTGTTTTATCAGAATGAAAAAATAATGTTACGAAAACATGTAATACGTTCAACAGTTAAGTATAACTATTTCGTAAAAGTTACATATAAACTAGAATAATAGATCACTTTGTCTTACATATTACTAAAACTATTACATGTCGCTTCGATACAGAAACGTTTGAAATTTTGAGAAAAATATGAATACAAAATAATGTAAGTGTAAAATACAAACCTTGCTGTGCCACGATTAAGATGCCTGAAAAAGATAAAAACAATTAGTAAAGTGACGAACAAAATCAACTCATTTTTGTTCTGGAAACACAAAACAATAGCGATATCTAAAGATGAATTTATATACTCGTTTAGTAAAAATTCGATACATCTGTTTAACACAGAACCTTCAGGTGACTGATTGGCTCTTCTTCACAATGAAGCCGAAAGTCCAAAATCAGATGAATGTATCAATGACAGTGCACGGTAGTCATCGCACTTTTTAACTTTTTCCTTTATGTCCATGGAATTAGTGAATAAGCTGCTAAATTCGTAAGACAGATAAAGAGTAAAATATGCATCTACATAAAATAAACAACCGCAACGTTAATCAGGTGGTGTTCTTAACCCTTTCAGCCCCGACGCACTGCAGCAGGAGATGGATCAACCATGATAATTCAAGGGTAGTGCCATATTAGCTTGGCGCCTATCGGCGCCAAGCTCATCTGGCACTACCCTTGAATTATCATGGTCGATCCATCTCCTACAACTAGTGCATAGTCGTTAGATGACGCCTCCAAACTCTGGGAAATACGGCATTGGGGTTGAATGAGTTAAAAAAAACTAATCTTGTTGGTACCTAGGCCTTTGAGAAGGCATCTCAAATTTGGAACTCCTTTCTACGATTGAAAGTGTTTATCAGCAGAACACATACCTGCTAGCAAAATCGTCACACGTTGAGGAAACATGGCTGTGGTTACAGTCTGCCGCTTAAGAAAATTACTGCACACAGACAGAGAACATGAAAAAAAAAATAGCATCGCACAAACAACTGCATCTTATATACGCGCAGGTTCTCACGGTTAATGGTTTCAGAACTCCAGTCTACGATTAGTAAAAGTGTTTAAGGATCCAAAGTGGCTTCAGCAAGAGGCATAGATCCTCCTGAGCCCCCGCAACTGCGGGGGTTCATGGGGATCTATACCTCTTGCACTTGGACGCTGTTGATTTTTTTTCGGGAGCAAATGGGTTAAAGAGAATGACACAGAAAGTTACCAGGCGCAAAACAAAATAAATAAATAAATAAACAAAAACTAATTGCTGACATAACACTCGGAGGGACGGTTACCGGACGCGGGGTGTGACCGCTCTGAAACAATTTACCGTCGATAACTTGTGGCGTCAAGAGGAGCAGATAAGGGACATTATCTTTGGTAACCAAGGAGATCTCTGTTTTAAGTAGCAGAGCGACAAAGGCCGCAGTACATGCGCAGACGCTTCGTTCCTGGGTTGGTTGCTAGGCATAACTGAATGTAACTCCCTCGAAACTATGGTTTATCAGAGATTAGTCCACCTCAGTATTGCGCAAAACACAGCAACCTTATTACAACACTGACGTTTTGACTATGAAATGTTCCTTTATTGCAGCCGCGTTTGCTATTTGCCTTAAAATGGCAATCGTTATTTAATTGTCGACCCTGGGTCACAAGTTGTGCTGTTTATTGTAAATTTCACGTAAAGTTCAACTTTGTTCAAAATATGACATATAATAAATGCACTTGTCATTGACTGTGGCACTCTGCCTCTGGAGGACAGTATACATCTGAAACACAACACGTAACGTGCTGCAATTGTACACGTATGAGCTATGCACAGGTCTGTTTAACCCATTTAGCCCTGATGCCCTGCAACGGGAGATGGATAGAGCAGGATAATTCAATGGCACCAAGCTAATCTGGTTCTGCAGACAGTATTTGCCATGAAGACAGTCGTTAGAAGACACATCCAAAATATGGGAAATGCAGCCTTGGGGTTAAATTGGTTAAAGCAGCGCCCCCTCCCCCCGATCCGCCCCTGCGAAGACCTACACATTACAGTGCAGCTAACTCATTCGCGACGTGCCGCCTCCGGATACGCGGCATAAGCCGCGTATCCGGAGGCGGCACGTCGCGAATGAGTTAACCATGGTATAAGTCCTCCTGCAGGCAAACTGTCAAGCCCGGCTACATCCTATTAAACACACAAAACACGCACGCACACACGCACGCACACACACACACACACACACACACACACACACACACACACACACACACACACACACACGCACACACTCCTGCAGTTGGGGTTCGGTGTGTTGGGGTACAGTTACAGTGTTAACGGGTGTTGATAATGCTCTGACAGTTGTAAACCCGGTCTCGTTTCTCTCTCCCACCCCACCCCCACCCCCAACACACACAGACGCATACACACACACACACACACACACACACACACACACATACACACACACATACACACACACCTGCACGCACGAACGCACGCTTGCTGAGACCAATCTGTAGCCATGTTTCTTGGTCGGTGTTTGCATTTGGTCGTTGAATGAAGCTAGATTTTAGAGACAAAAATGTACGTACAGAGTGCGCACAGTGACAGGGAAGGGGTTAAGCCCCACAGGTGAGTACTTCAATAGCAACACAATCGACGTTGGATGGTGTGCTTCCGGTCCCTTTATTTGTGGACAGGATAGACACCGGTTCTCTTATCAGGACCTCTGCTGACATATGGTACCGTTTGTGGAGACACGTTCGTAGCTGACCTCTTTTCTAAGCCTCCTCGTCACAACAACACAAATGTAGAACATGAATAAAATATAATTATATCAACCCTTGGTTTACGTATAGACAATGGGAACACCCTGCCTTAACCCATTTAACCCCAACGCCCAACAGCAGGAGATGGATTGCCCATGATAATTTAAGGGTAGTGCCAGATGAGCTTGGCGCCTGAAGGCGCCAAGCTCATCTGGCACTACCCTTGAATTATCATGGTCGATCCATCTCCTGCAACTAGTACACTGTCGTTAGATGACACCTCCTGGCTCAAAAGTTTTGGAAATGCGGCCGTGTCGTCAAATGGGTTAATTACGTCGCTCCTGCCCGGTCTAGCGGTCTAGTTTTGGCCCCAAGGCCCTTCAGGGAGAAGGACTTGTTGCAAAAAAGAAAGAGGTTGAACGCGATCTAACTGCAAGAGATATAGATCCTCATGAGCCCCCGCAACTGCGGGGGCTCATGAGGATCTATGCCTCTTTCGGAGACCACTTTGTGTCCATGATCTTTGGACAGTTGTGGCTGTTAGTCGTTCAGTGAACAAAGATTTCAGAAACAAAATGTACGTCCTTTGGCAGGGAAGAGACTATTTTTTTCTGAGAAAGAGAGAGATATAGAGACCGAAGGGGGGGGGGAGGGGGTGCGGGGGGGGGGGGAGTGAGGAGGAAGAGTTCCACATCTAAACAATCCGGGCACCTCAAAAGGACAGAAGCTTCTCACACATTTAGAAAGTGACTTTATCTGTTCGCCATCTTCATCGACGTTCCACACATAATTTCTCAGTTGCTCTTTTAATGGGCATTAATGGGCAACAGCCAATCCTCTTCACCCAAACTTCTTTCAATTTTTTTTTTTCTTCTGTTATCACTCGTTATTTTGGGTCGGCAGAACGAAACAGCGCATGTCTGGGCACAGTTTTCCCAAAATGTTTCTTGCAAGTTTGTGCCTGTAAAGTGCATGACGCTGCAGCTTGCACGAAAAGTGTTTTGGTTGCCAGGATCCACACTGCGGACTATTCTGTGCTTTTGAACCTTACGGCTGCAAGCTATAAGGTAAAAAATCACAGAAAACACCACACACATAAATTTGAAGCAAGACATGACACATGCACACAGGTAGACCAGGGGCGGATCATTTAGCTCCCGGTGGTGGTGGTGGTGGGGGAGGGGGGGAGGTGGTCGAACCGCCAGACCTTACTACTTGACCCAGCAGCCGAAAAGTGGCGGTGGTGGCGGTGGGCGGGGGGGGGGGGGGCGGGGGAAAGGGTGCACGCAAACACACAAGGCCTCCCGAAGCAGACCTACATTCCCAGCGGCCGAAAAATCAAATAGCGGGGACGGGTGGGTGAGGTGGAGTGAGTGTTGAGAAGCGCCAAGCGTTTACAAGAAATTCTCATCTCCCGTCAAAATATCGAAAAGCGCTGGGGTGGGTGTGGGGGGAAAAGGGGGAGGGTCCAAACTATAAACAAAAGGGACTTTGATAAAGCATTTTAAAGAATTTTGGGTCGGTGCGGATTGGGGGGGGGTCCGAAATCCCTAGCAATCCCGCTCCCCTCCCCCCCGATCCGCCCCTGTGAAGACCTACACATTACAGTGCAGTTAACTCATTCGATACAAACCGCGTATCCGGAGGCGGCACGTCGCGAATGAGTCAACCATGGTATAAGTCCTCCTGCAGGCAAACAGTCAAGACTACATCCTATTAAACACACACACACACACACACACACACACACACACACACACACACACACACACACACACACACACGGACACTCCGAAAACATCAGGTGCTCATGAATCACCATGCACAAACAGGCCGATAGATTTGCACGTAAGGTGAATAAGTCGTCATGTGCCCCTGAAAGTTGAAAGTGCCCCTGAAAGTTGCAGGTGCTGATGAGGCCTTGCGCCTCTTGCTGGACGTTGCTGGGCGACGGTAGTTAGCAATATCAATGTGTCGATGCACATTTTTGTTCAACAGGATAAATTGTCGCAAAACCTGTTTCGAAGGCTTATCAGCAGTCTAGCCCAACCCTTTCCTAACCCTTTGGCTGTCGGTAGCGACTTTTGTCGAGATGATTCCTGTAGGAATCATCTCGACAAAAGTCGCTATCGACAGCCAAAGGATTGTTCATCTTGGTAGAAGTAGCGGCCCTTGACAGTTCACAGGTAGTGCATGATTGGCTTGGCGCCTGGGATGGGTCAGTCACAATAGCTCAAAGGTAGCGTCAGATTAGCTCGGCACGTTAGAAGGCGCTGCACTTGAAGAATTATAGTCAATGGATCTCTAGCATCTGATGTGTATCTTTCAGAGGAACCTAAACACTAACTCGTCTTTCAGTTTGAGGCAAATAAGTACAATATTCAAATTCAAAATTCAATTTTTTTTTTTTAAATATGTATATTCATCCCTTAAGGGCAATTGCAATGTTGTGGACTGTGGAGCAGTAAGAACAAAATCATTCAGTTAACAATAATTAATACTAAGACATTCTAATATAAAATCTGTGCATATCTCATAATATTGTTGTACTAAATCTGTAAAGGACTTCTAATACTAGACATATTAAAAGCTCTAAACACAAAATCATCTGAATGTTGTTAGTGGGTTTTTTTAATTTGTGTATGTGACAGTCATTATTTTCTTCTTCATTTGAAGTTAATGTTTTTGTTTGTTTTGGGTTTTTTAATATTAAAAGAAAAGCGAATAAATCAAGATGTTGCAGAATTCAACAAATATTCTGACGAGTAAAAGAAATGCGACATTTTTGAAACATCGGAAACACTTTAATGTTTCCGATGATTCCAAAATGTCGCATTTTTCTTTTGCTCGTCAGTATATGTTTGTGGACTAATTCAGAGAAAACCATTTGTCTGTATTGCTTTTACAAAAATAATAATAATAAAAACCAACATGCGCAATCTTGTACAATAGTGTGCCTGGTTTAGCTAGAAAGGAGAAGTGTGTGTGTGTGGGGTGGGGGGGGGGTGAGGGGGGCGACTTGTGTGGTGAACTCTAACGAGTTGTAAGGTCCTACAAAAAGTCAGGGCCAGCATACATTTTACGAGCGTGGATAGCATGGGTGGGTGATAAGGGGTGCGGAGGGGGAGGGGAGGGGGAGGGAAGGCGGCGAACACTTTTACAATCTTGAAAAAGGACGTACACCATCTTTGCACGCCCACAACCAACTGAAATCACTAACATTTAGGAATGTCTTGTATAAACGTCAGCTAAATTTTACAATCTCAACTTGCAAGCAAAGCTTACAAATAGAGAGAGAAAGGTCAGTCATGATAGTCCAATTTATACTGACGAGCTAAAGAAATGCGACATTTTTGGATTCCACAAATATCGCATTTCTTTTGCTCGTCAGTATATGTGCCTGTTGACTTTAACTTGACGCCTTTCAATATCACACTAAGAAAATCTGTCTATAAAACAAAATGGATAGGTGAGGGGGTAAGAGGGGAGGGGTGACAGGGATTTTCGGCCTTTGTTTGCTCAGATTGCATTCCAAGAAACGTTCACTGATATCAGTTTGAACAATCCGGGCAAACCAGCCGTTTCTCGTACGATCGTCCCTTCCCTTTTTTTTTTTTTAAAGTCTTCTATTTATAGAAGATACTGTTTAGCTTCGGGAGCAAATTCAAAAGAATGCCCACGACGACAAAGGCTGGCTGGTCTGAAAATCTGACAACTAAAGTAACCAGATAAATTTACGTCATGTCAAGTTACGCTAATTTCGCTGCAGAACGTACTTTTGGCTGGAAAAGCCGAGCGCGCGTGCGTACGTACGTGTGCGTGTGTGTGTGTTTTGTGTGTGTGTGTGTGTGTGTGTGTGTGTGTGTGTGTGTGTGTGTGTGTGTGTGTGTGTGTGTGTGTGTGTGTGTGTGTGTGTGTGTGTGTGTGTGTGTGTGTGTGTATGAAAACGATAATCTCCGATGTTTGTGCACTTACAAGCTTGAAACTTGGGGAAGTTCTTTGTTCAAAGGGTGCCTAGGAGAGAGTCTGAGCATATTAAATCGGGCGTCTCATTGAAGGGTTGAAAGATTGTTTATAGAAACAAAGTTCGTAATTTTTTTCATATTCACTTGAGATTTTGAGATAGCTAGATTAGAGAAAGGCAGATGAGTTCGTTAGCCAGTTTTGTATCTTTTTTCTTTTTTTCTTCTTTTTTTTTTATTAGTAAAAACTAATTATATGCACACCCAAAAAAAGTTTTAAAAGTAAAAACAAGATGGAATGAACCATAACCCACAAAGTCCCTTCTATATGAGAGCTGTCCTCGCTGTCAATGGTCTCTACCTTTTGTCTTTGACCTGATTCTGATGTTGAATTATCTCCTATTGGAAAAGTCTCGCAGATGTGCCAATGCGTCAGTGAGTTCTATAAGGGGCGCAGGTCACACACGTCATTGATTTGTCAAACTTCATTTGTCATGACGTAAGTTTTAGTTACCTATTTTTATATTTTACGTGATATGAGTTTCACTTTCGCTTCATAGGCTTGAGAAAATGGTGACAAAACTAAAACTTAACGGTACAATTTCAGTCTTGCTATAATTTGTGTGAAAGCAGGTTGACTTGACCTACCTACACGATATACTAAGTACACGGGTCACCTGCATGCTCAGCTCTTCTGAAAGAGCGTCGATGTGTGTGTACGTGTTAGTGCCTGCATGCGTGCGCTCCAAACATCTCCAAGAGGCATAGATCCTCATGCACAGCATAGATCCTCATGCGCCTGGAGGGTGCATGAGGATCTATTCCTCCTGGAGAGGCGCGCATGTGTGTGTGTGTGTGTGTGTGTGTGTGTGTGTGTGTGTGTGTGTATGTGTGTGTGTGTGTGTGTGTGTGTGTGTGTGTGTGTGTGTGTGTGTGTGTGTGTGTGTGTGTGTGAGAGAGAGAGAGAGAGAGAGAGAGAGAGAGAGAGAGAGAGCCGAGCGCGATAAAGAGAATGACGTCATATAATACTTTATAGTATTATGTCAGTGTTTGCGTGGTGACGGAGTTGCCTCTTTTACGTCACCGTCACTGTCTCTCACACATCGACGTGCTATCAGAAGAGGATGACCGTGTACAGTAGAATATCATTTATACAGGTAAAGTCAACCTCACTTCACACATATTATTGCAAGGATGAAATTTACCTTAAAATTCTAGATTTGTCACCATTTTTCTCAAGTCTAGAAGGCAAAGTTGAACACATATCACTTAAAATATATAATTAGGTAAAAACTAAAATACGTCATGGCAAATGACGTTTTTCAAACAATGACGCGTATGCAGTGTGCCCTTACAGAGCTCGCTGACGGATAGGCAAATCTGCGAGACTTTTGCGGAATAGGAGATATTTCAACATCAGAATCAGGTCAAAGACAACAGGTAGAGACCCTTGACAGCCAGGACGGCTCGCCTATAAAAGGGACAGTGTGGGTTATGGCTCTCACATAATAGAGACTTTGTGGGTTATGGTTTGTCCCATCTATATAGTTCCCGCCTTAACTAATTCGAGACTCCGGATACGCGGCTTAAAGCCGCGTATCCGGAGGCGGTACGTCTCGAATGCGTTAAAACAACCCCTGACGTCTATCCACATCACGGACAACCGGTTTACTGTCACGCCGGCACACGTTCGAGGGTGTCGTGCATTCTTGCCTTAATCAGATTTCGACACTGATTAACACATTCGCTGCCAGTGATCACGAATTGCCCATCTGAAACTCTATCCACTGAGCGACATTCGCGTGCAAAAACCAGATGTGAATGGGACCAGTAATATAAATAAACAACATAGGACTAACAAGAGACATAAATCCTCATGAGCCCTCTCATAAGGGTTTGTGTCTTTTGCAGTTGGGTGGAATTTGTTTTGCCCGGGCAATCCAGGGGCTAAAAGAAGTTTCACTGTGTATCTTCTGTTGGATTATTCCTTTTTTTCTCTTTTTCTTTTTATTTATTTATTATTTTATTTATTTATTTATTTATTTATTTATTTATTTTAGTTCAGTGCTGCCTGTTTTTTAAAAAAATAAGTTGTTGCCTTTTCATGAACATTTGTTTCTTTTACCGTGATAGCTTCTATTACTTGTTCTACTGTTGTAAACAATAAAGCCATGAGGAACTGTGAGTATGTGTCATATCTATATTCATTATCTGAGATAAAATTCTACAATTAGGTTAAAACGAACACGTACAAATATGTCCTCAGAAGTGAATCACGAGGGTAGCAGTTTTGCAGTGCATGAGGCTATCTTCTTTAAAATGTCCTAGAAAAATGAGTGAGTTGGCATACGATGCGTTATTCTAATTTCTCAAAAATGTCTGCAAAAATGAAATTAATGGGTACACCTGTGCTTACCCGTTCCATTTTTACAGACATTTTGTTGTTGTTGAGAAATTAGCATTATGCAGTTTGTAGGATACAATATAATATTCAACGCTGTGACATGAAGCACCGTGCCATGTGCACGTGACTATGTAATATAAAATATACTTCAAGGAACTTCTATCATAAGATTAGTGACAATATAAATGAATAATATGATGAACATCAGTAAAGTATGATTATATAAGTCAATCAAAGGCGCACATTTTTCGAATGGTTTGTAACTGGTTTGTAATTTTGTTTTATAAAAATTTAAAAAAAAAAAAAAAAAAAAACTGCATCGCTGTTTGTCTTCTTATTTTCTGTTACAAAATCATAAATAACGCTTAACTCATTCTGCCCGCGACACACCAGAGCAAGATATATGGCTCGACCATGATACTTCAAGGGTGGTGGCAGAATAGCTTGGCGCCTATAGGCGCCAAGCTATTCTGCCACCACCCTTGAACTATCATGGTCGAGCTGTCTCCTGAATTGTAATGCAGTCCTCAGAAGATAACTCAAGAATGTGGGTATTTTTCGTACCTCGGGCACAATGAGTTAAAACAGTACGTACCAGGATACAGACTGCTATCGTCCTGTTACAGTCGTTGTTGTCCTCTGAAAGTTCCAGAACAAAATCCAGTCCCGCACACAAGCTGTATGTCACACGGCCTCGCCTCACGGGAGCAACTAGTTCAGGTGTGCTTCTGTATCGTCTGCTCCGCGGCCAGTGAAGAGGACAGAGAGGGAGGCGAGGCCGGGTGGGGGGTGGGGGGGTGGGGGTGGAGGGGAGTGGCCGGGAGACTGATATAGAGTACCTCTTCCGTCCCAGCGCAAGAGGCGTAGATCCTCATGAGCCCCTTCAATTTGCAAGGGCTCTTGATGATCTAGTCTTCTTTGTCGGATCCGCTATGTCTCGTGACTATTGCCTGTTGCCTGTTGCCTGAGAGATTCAGTCTTAGTTTGCTGATTACTCCCATGAGTCTTTGGAAGATGCCGCAGCTCATGGTGACCTGTGCTTTCCGCCAGCAAATGTCTGTCAATTTGGATCTGTGTTTATTAGACAGAAGAGGTTACCGCAGTCCGCCCACAGGATAAGCTGAGGAAAAGAGTTTTACGTCAGGTCTTAAACGCGACCATTTACTGTAACTTTCCTTATCTGCCAGCATGGTAGGGCAAAAAACCAGTGTACCCACTTTTGAGATAAGCGACATTGTCGTTGTCATTGTCATTGTCATTGTCATTGCCATTGTCATTGTCATTGTCATACAATGAAAACTGAATTCGCTGCAGCAGATATTATGTCTACTCCAGAATCCGTAGTAAGCCGCAAGATGCGACGGACACATTTTTCATTCTGTCTGGACTGTCATGCGTCACGTTGGGGGTGACCAGTTCCCGTTGAGCATCAATCGACTCGATAAGATGCTGAAGAGCCATGTGACGTAAGTTACAGAATCACCGGCACTTATGAGTACACGTCGCGGGAGGTGAATCGACCGCGACAGCTCTAAAGGTAGTGCCGGATGAGCTTGGCGCCTGGACAGGCGCCAAGCTCATCAGGCATTACCTTTCAGCTGTGGCGGCCGATCTTACTCCGTCGGTTGGCGCATCAGAGGAAGGCCAGGACATAAGAATTAAGCTGACTGGGCTGAAACCTAGCGAGGTCACCCACACAGGCTTGTCATGATGTGTGCACAAAGCCGCCCAGGAAGTCTTCCTCCCCATCCGCACTTCCTCAAACTCCCCCCCCCCACCACCACCACCACCACCCCCTAACCCCCATCCACACACATCCTCTCTCACCTGTGTCGTAATTGTTGTTACTTCGATAACCCAGTGCGCAAAGGCCATCGGGCCGACGTCGGCCGCCGTTGGGCCCGCGCACGGCTGTGCGCGGGCCAACGGCGGCCGGCGTCGGCCCGATGTCCTTTTGAGCATTGGGGAGCTAGTTCTCTAGTTGTTTGAATTCAAGCGCCACAGTGGCTGTACTGAGGTGTGCTAAGTATAATCGACTTCGCTTGTTACGAAGTCGGATGTAACAAAAAGCGATGTTTGTAGATGTCCCAAGCACATTGTTATAGCAAATTTTGTATATATAACAAAGCTTTTCAGATCCTGCGACTATTTTTCTGGCCTACAGCTAACATCCGACACAAATGACAAAAGGAAGAATCGGATTGCCTGGAATTCTGTTATGTACCCAGTCCATGCGGCTTTCCTTTCTTTGACACCTGTACTAGTTTATTGTGTAACAAGTAAATTTAATGTGCATGAGTTTGCGTGATATACCTTTCTTCCCATATGCTTTTGCAGACCAAGAAGATGCTATCTGGATTCTTGTATTTCGTGTCACAACGAAAACGCAAAATAACTTCAAATTGCTACATTAATCCTTTTAGCCTCAACGTCCCATTTCTCAAATTTTGGAGGTGTTGCCTAATGACTATGTACCAGTGTGACAGGAGACTGATTGACCATGATAATTCAAGGGGACTGATTGACCATGATAATTCAAGGGTAGTGCCAGATTAGCTTGGCGCCATCAGGCGCCAAGCTAATCTGGCACTACCCTTGAATTTCATGGTCAATCAATCTCCTGCTGTAGGGACTAGGGGCTAAATGGGTTAATAAGCGCCTTATGCCCACTAGTAATAAAATACTTCTCGGTATGTACGTATGCTCAATCTTTTTTTTTTTCCCCATACACAGACACGAAGTGAGAACATTGGAAGCAAATTTTGCACTAGTAACATTTCGCTCAATATATACTGTCGAGCAAAAGAAATGCGACATTTTGGATTCCAAAAATGTTGCATTTCGTTTGCTCGTCAGTATGATAAAATATTCGAAAGTCATTGTAGTTATCACAATACCGTGTTTCACGAGAAGCACTACAGGCTGAGGTGTCATTCAACCGAGATGAACCCTTTAAGCAGCACGTCCTTGGGTCGATACCGGCCGCTGTTGACCTGCGTTCGGTTATGTGGCACCACCGACCCGAGCAGCTTTTGCAAAATAGGAAGAAAGGTTGTTGTCTCTTTTTTTTTACTTTTTTTTTTTTTCCTTTTTTTTCTTTTCTTTTTTTTTTTTTTTTTTTTTTGGGGGGGGGGACACCCTCTGTTACGCAAACCTCAGATGATGCTAATTCCCGTATACACGCAAAATAATAGGGAGTGGCCGGCCGTTGTCAAAATAACACTAATGCTATTGCGTAATATACATGTGTACAGCGGTCACGATATGAACGACTGGAGATGCACCCACACGCGCAGCTACGCAAGCGTCCACACTCTCTCTCTCTCTCTCACACACACACACACACACACACACACACACACACACACACACACACACACACACACACACACACACACACACACACACACACACATTTAATTTATATTACCATGACATTAATCCGCAAATTTTCAGCTTTCTATGCCTTCGAATAGCTTCGACTCTTAATTCAATAGAATGTTTGTCATAAACACCACACGTCTTGATGTGGTTTGGAATGATTTATTGTACAACTACAAGAATGCCCGAGCCTTATACGGCAAACGCTGTGAGAGATAAGAAACCACTGGTTCTGTGGGAACCAAAAAATGTGGATCAGTTTATCAGTCCAGACTAGGCCAGAGAAACGTAATGAGTAACTCTCAGTACTTTCAGTCACTCTGCACGAGTTCAGTCGTAAAGTCCGGACACAGCGCTGGCACACTACAAGATCTGGATCGACAATGGTGGTTCAAGGGTGGTGTCAGAATAGTTTGTCACTTCGGACTGGAAAAAGGCAGACTTTACAGAACGTGAGCAGGTTATCAGTATTTAAGTGTTTTTACAATTACTTTTAATTACGTTTACCTCATTGGGACTAAAATTCTTCTTTTATTTCCAAGTGCCGAGCTATTCTGACACCACCCGCTATGAACAATCATGGTCGATCTGTCTCCTGAACTGAAATGTCTTTAGTGGACAATTCACATTTAATTCAGACCCTAGGGCACAGAATGCTAAGAAGCTCTCTGCGCTGAACTGTCTGACAATCAATCCTTTTCCTATCGGTAGCGTTTTTTGTCGCGATCATTCCTGCAAGAATCATCACGACAACAACAACAACAACAACAACAACAAAAAACCGCTACCGAGAGTCAAGCAGCGTTTGTATGCTATAAATTTGAAATCGTAATATTTGTCATAGTGACGTTTCGAGCTGTCAGAGACTTCTGTAACACAGACTTCGACTTCCCCGAAAAGGACCTCTTGGTCTGGGGCCGGGTGCGCAACAGCCTTCTATCTAAATTAAAAGCATTTTAAAGTTATCATCGTTTTAGTTAACAGAGGTTTTAAAACATTTTTTAAAACTTGTGCGCGACACGTTTATTAAAAAAAAGTTAACAATGTTTTAGCTAACAAGATGTGGATTTCATCCCAAAGTCTACCGGATTGTTTGGAGCTCACGTGCGTTTTTCTTTTAGGAACATTCAGAGTTGTTCATATTTTTAAGCTTATCCTTCTGAGCCATTTCCCTCCTCTGGCCAACCTCTGATCAACACACACGCCGGCGCACACAAAATTTTAATAAAGACGGACACACAGCGCTTCCCGCCATCAGTACTCTCTGTGGGCTAGAGTAGCGACAGGAATTCTGAAGAAGAAGAATAGCACGAACAGCAAAATGACGTCACTATAAGCTTCACGTCATGGCATCGCTGGTCTCACGATGCCGTGTACACTGTGACGAATTTGATGTTTCACGTCACTCACCCGAAAGGCACGCTTTTCCAGGGCTGACTGTTTGATGGGAGTAAATAGTGGCTCCAAAACTTGCAAAAATGAATTAATTATTATTGAAAACGTTGAAGAGGTACAACGCTGGATTACGAACTCATTCAGTATCTCTCTTTAATCCCCCCCCCACACACACACACACACACACACACTCACCCCTCCCCATCCTCCCCCTACCCCCCCCCCCCCCCCACCCCCCACCTGATCCGCACGGCAAAAATGGCACACACAAACAACAAACATAACGGCAGAATAGCACACACAAACACAGACGGCAGACACACGGCGCTTCCTACCGGTTATACGTTCTGTTGGCTGGCGTAGCCACAGCCATTTCGAAGAATAAGGTGGAATAGCCCAGTGCCCACAAAGCCTCTTCGGTATGAGCTTGCATGCATATTCCACCTTTTCCACAAAACGTTTGCAAATATCATCATACAAAAATAAATGAAGGAGAACATCGAGCCAGCTCAAACACATGTAAAACACTGACTTGCTGGTGATTTGCGTCAATTAGGATCATTGTGTTACGTCATCGTCACTGTTTGATTTTTCCAATGAATTGAAGGGGTCTTACTTTTGACATTTTTTTCGCATTGAACTTTTTATTTTCGAAAAAGTTGAAGAGGTACAAAAATGGCTAACGAACTCATCCAATGTCATTCTACAAACTAGCCAAATCCAAAATTTCAAGTGCATATAATCAAAAATTGCGGAATCTAATCTGGGCCGGTCAACCCGCGAATTTCTATAAACGGTCTTTTATGTCTTCAATGAGACATCAATTACAATAAGCTCGGAGGCTCTCTTAGCCACCTACTTCATAAAGTATTTTGGCAAGTTTCAAGTGTGTGCGTATCGGAGATTCTCGTGTTTACATACATAAGCACACACACACATACATACATACGCACATACCGCGGCGCTCCGCGCCAAAACGACGTTCAAAAGCAAGGTAAGAGTGGCTAGACGTGACGTCATTTTTATCTTGTTACTTCTTTGCTAGACCATGAGCCCCGCCTGCCTGTTATGTCCTTTGCATTCTACGGAACGCGCTCCGACCAGCCCCATCCTAAAGCTTACCGTATTTTCAATACGGTAGACAACAAGATGGGATGAACCATAACCCACTAAGTCCCTTCTATATGAGAGCTGTCCTCACTGTCTCTACCTTTTGTTTTTGACCTCATTCTGATGTTGAATTATCTCCTATTGAAAAAGTCTCGCAGATCTGCCAATGCGACAGTGAGCTCTATAAGGGGCGCAGGACATACGCGTCATTGATTTGTCAAACGTCATTTGTCATGACGTAAGTTTTAGTTTTACGTAATTTTATGTTGTACGTGATATGAGTTTCACTTTCGCTTCATAGGCTTGAGAAAATGGTGACAAAACTAGAACTCCGCGGTACAATTTCAGTCTTGCTATAATTTGTGTGAAAGCAGGTTGACTTCACCTAGCTACATGATATACTAAGTACACGGGTCACCTGCATGCTCTTCTGAAAGCGCGTCGAAGTGTGTGCGTGCTAGTGCGTGCGTGCGCGCGCGCTCCAAACATCTCCAAAAGGCATAGATCCTCATGCGTCTGGAGGGCGCATGAGGATCTATTCCCCCTGGAGATGCGCACATGTTTGTGTGTGTGTGAGAGAGAGAGAGAGAGAGAGAGAGAGAGAGAGAGAGAGAGAGAGAGAGAGAGAGAGAGAGAGAGAGAGAGAGAGAGAGAGAGAGAGAGAGAGAGAGAGAGCCGCGCGCGCGAAAGAGAAGGACGTCATATTTAGAGTATTATATCATTGTCTGCGTGGTGACAGAGTTGCCTCTTTTACGTCACCGCCACTGTCTGACTTTCTCTAGAAGTAAAGGTTTTTTAGTGTTTTAATTCTTTTCTGAAAAGAATTAATTTTCCGTAAAGAAGTTAAAAGGGGATACAAAGCTGGCTAACGAACTCATCCAATGTCTTTCTCCAAACTGGCTATATGCAAAAGTTCAAATAAATATGACAAAATATACGGACTCTAACCTGGGTCAACCGACTTCCTATAAACGATTGTTTATGTCTTCAATGAGACATTCAATTACAATTTGCTCGGAGGCTGTCTTAGCCATCTACTTAAAGTATTTCCGTGATGTTTCAAGCTTGTCTGTACAGAAATGTCGGAGATTCTCTTCTTTACATACATACGCGCGCGCGCGCGCACGCACGCACGCACGCACGCACGCACGCACGCACACACACACACACACACACATACATACATACATACATACATACATACATACATACATATACATACATACTTACGCACATACATAATACGCACATACGACGCTTAACGCCAAATGTACGTTCAGCAGCGAGGTTAGCGTAACTAGACATGACGTAATTTTTATCTTGTTACTTCTATTGTTAGAGGTTTAGCCTGCCCGCCTTTGACATCATGGACATGCTATTAATAATTCGCCCCACGGAGACCCGTCCTAAAGAGTCCCTTCTATAAATAGAAGGGACTTAAAAATTGTCTGCCGCAATACGTCAGCGATATATAAATAGACTGAATAGTTCTTGAATAGTTCATTCGCAGTAAAGCCGATTTACAATCAATAGTATGGAGAGAAAATCCCAATCTAAAACGAAACACGATTAGCAAAGACAGTTACACCACAATTTATTAATATTTAGGCCTGTTCAGTATGTATACAAACAATAACACAATTTGCAACTTATTGTTTTTGCTGATAATGAGGATACAATTGAAGGTATGACGTGAAACAATAGCTGACAAACTAAAAGTTCGTTAAAAAAAAAATAATAAATAAACTAAATTTAAAAAAAAAAAAGAACGAACACCTATAAGATTGACGTCAATTAACTTTATTGCGTCAAAACACGTCAGTTTCATTTCGGCCAAGATGCCACACACACACAAAATAAAAAAATTAAAATAATCCTCCGCAGAGGAAGCGGTCCTGGTGGAGGAATATGGAAATATTTAAATACGTGCAGCACAATAACAACAAACAAACAAACAAAACTAAAAGAAGAAAAAAAAGCGGAAAGGTTCTAGCTCGAACCACGCCAGTCGTGGTTTCGAAAGTGGCATTTTTTGGAGCGCGCGCCTTATCGACTGCGATATTGTGGGATTGATGATAATCGAGCTTATTATAATTATATACAAAGTCAGGTTGTGTTACGCCGGCTGACCTCCGCCGACCTCTCCGACAGTATTTCACTTCCCAAGGCTTTTCAGCCCATCTCAGTAAATCTCAAACGCTTAAACCGGTGTTGTTCGTCGTTGTATTCCGTCATAGGATGCAGCGATCTCTCTTTTCTTCGCTGATGTTGTCGAATTCAATGAAGCGGCTGATTCAAAATGGCGCCCATTCCGGGGCGGTGTCCATTGAGTTTTAAAATCGTTTTAGCGCGTTTAAAATAGCTCCGAGCACTAGTAAAGTTACAAGCGAGAATCGTCGCTAAAACAGTGTTAAAACTTCCGTGCACAGCATCTAAGCGAGATAAGCACGATTTTTATAAACGATTTTTAATTTTCACTTTTAAAAGTGTTTTAAGAGTTAGAAGATTGTCGTGCACCGCATCTAAGTGCGCTAAACACGTTTTTACAAAAAGTTTGTAAATTTTCACTTTTGACTGGTTTTAAGAAGTGAATCTTTTTTTTTTTTCTTTTTTTTTTTTTATGAAACTTTTTGTATCTGGACCTGCTTGCCTCTGCTTTTAAACTGCATACATCCCGTCGAAAACTGAACAATAACTGTTTTGCACATGGTCAAACTGATTAAATGATTAAGCTCTTGGTCACTCCTAGTGCTATAAAAACAAACTGCTGAACCTAGCAGCCAGTGTTGTTAATTTCCTGTTAATCGTGAGGTATTTGTTTTAGTAAACCCATGCGCTGGTCTGTGTTTTTGGACCTTACGGCTTACAGTCGTAAGGTCCAAAATCACATACCGGCACGTGATAACCGTGCCGTGAAAGCCGGAATACTTCCTGTACCACATCCTGAACCCTCGCTCAACATCACCACCTTACAACCCTTTCAGACCTTTTTTATGTTGTGGGTTTTTCTTTTAATACACTTACTTTCCGTTCCCGCTTATCTCTGTCAAATAATTACGGTCACTCTGTCGATCTGTTCATTTTGGTAATTAATCCCGTTACTGCCAATGGACGCCAATTATGTTTCTGAAATCTTTGTTAATTTATATGCAAACCAAGGGGAATCACAGCGCTGGACAGACAACAGTTAGATCCCCTGCCCCCGCCTATCAGGCACCCAATCGCCAGCCCACAGAGAAATACGCAGGTATAGAATAAGACGATCATTTCCATCCTCAAACGAATGGATCAGGTCTCTTATATAACCCATATCTTTCTCCGGAACTTAGGATACAATTCTGCCAGCGCTAGCCTCACCTATCTGGTTTGTGAGTTTGTTAATTTAACCCATTGTGTCCCGGATACGAAATGCCCACATTCTGGAGTTGTCCTCTGACGACTGCATTACAATTCAGGATACAGATTGACCATGATAGTTCAAGGGTGGCGCCAGAATAGCTTGGCGCCTATAGGCGCCAAGCTATTCCGGCACCACCCTTGAACTATCATGGTCAATCCATACCTTACTGTGGCGTGTCGGGACTGAATCAGTTAACACCTATGGGCCCCAGCCATTCAGGTAACATGGATACAAAGTGGCGTCAGCAAGAAAATACATAAATCCTCATAACCCCCCGCAGCTGCCAGGGTTCCTGATGTTCTATGTCTCCTGTAGTTGGTTTGTGTTCATTTTTCTCGGCAATGAAGGGGCAGAACTGAATGAAAGTATACAAAACACTCGACTGCAGTACTTCTTGTTTTATTCATTTTTGTGTTTTCTCATTTTCGTCGTTTCGTGAAAGCTCGGGTTTTATTTTTCATGGCCAGTTCTTTTTCTTCGTCTTCTTATATATTATGTAGTTACAAATTCTGAGAAATAAATTTAAAATGTCCACGGAGTTGCAGTATAAATTCAGTTTATGACAATGTGACAGAAAGTTGAAACACCGTCCCCCTGGTTAACCATCCATTTTCCCACCCGACCTCCCTCTTGCGATGACTTTTAGGACAGGTTGCTCTGTCCATCGTCTGTCACAACGAGAAGCTAATGACGGTTGGGTTCTGGAGCAGATGGCCACCTCAAGTACCCACTGGTGCCTGGATCTACGTTTCTCAGGTAACGAGGACGTGTTTGCAAGCGACGCTGGTTTCATGTAGTCCAAGCCAGAACCTTCCATGGTAGCTTCTCATGAGCTTATGCAGTCGCAGGATCTCATGAAAACGTATGCCTCTTGCTGGTAAGGACCGTGTGTACGTACTTGATCTATGTTACCTCGAAAGTGGATGTCGTCAGGGTTTAAGTCTGTGACTGGGCCCTGTTATCAGTTACAGCATCTCTAGCTAAATGTTCAGTGATCTCCTTGACCTAAGGACACAGATGTCAATGAGGCCATTAAGATTTTTAAAAATCGGTCTTAAATAGAGAAGGTGGTGACTGTGCACATATCTCTCTCTCTTGGCTGGACTTCGCGAACGAAGATTTTATAGGAGTTGCCCACGACGTCTGCAGGCTTGTTCGTGGCTGCGGAGGCCAATCCGGGACAGGCAGGTTCGACCGCAGTGGCTGCAGGGGAAGGTATGGCCAGAGTTCTGAGTATAATATAATAATATAATATACATATAATAATAATATTATTATTATAATTATTATTATTATTATCATTCTTGTTCTCGTTGTTATTGTAATAATAGAATCACATTTAAACGCCGTCATCCAGAAAACACGAATCAATGAACACAGTACAGTATATCCTCAAATGGCAAAATTAAAGACCCTCAAGCCACTATCACATATCCCAACTACACTGAGCACCACAGCTTGCGATAAATCATTACGATCTATGTCCATTTCATATATGTGTATTTCAGGGTGCATGGGGATCAATACTCTTATGTTCTTGCATATGGTGGGATGCCTGCTCATGAGGATCTATCAATCTTGCAGAGGCCGACAGGCAGTACTCTGATACTCTCACACGACCTGGCTTTGAGCAGTGCACGCGAACCATATTGTGATGTGTGTGTGTGTGTGTGTGTGTGTGTGTGTGTGTGTGTGTGTGTGTGTGTGTGTGTGTGTGTGTGTTTGCTGGTCTGTGATTTTGCACCTTACGGCCTCATCCCGTAAGGTGCAAAATCGCAGGCCAGCAAATCACATCCTGTAACTGTCAAAACACGTTTTGTGATAGGTCCATGTGGGTCTTTCACTGCAACAGTCGTACTGGGTTAGCTGAGATGTTGCAGATGGATGTTAGTTATGTGTGGTGCTTTAACCCACTTAACCTCGACGCAATACAACAGGAGATGGATCGACCATGATAATTCAAGGGTAGTGCCAGATTAGCTTGGCGCCTGATGGTCGATCCATCCCTCACAACTAGAACATAGTCGTTAGGTGACTATTGGGGCTATCTCAAATATGAGTCATGTGTGTCAAATGACACACATGACTCACATTTTCGAAGCGCCCAAGCTAATAATGACACAATGAAACGCCCAAGATAACCACACACTAGCCATCGCCGGATTTTAAAGTTCAATCCATCCTCGGCAGTTGGCGCTGGAAGTGGTGAGCTAATTACGTCACCATGGAGGCTTGACCAGAATGCGGGTGCAAATAACGTGCACTCGCACAACAAACAAAAAGTAGACATAAATGTATTGATATCGATATCTGAACAAGAATAGCAGTTTGTAGAAATAGGCGGACTTGTTAGAACGTGGAAAGGTTATTTGTATTCCAGTTTTGTTTTTGTTTTCTTTAAATTAATCAAGTTACGTTTTGCTGACTGGGACTAACATGCGAGTTGCTTTCGTGTTGTTTTTCGTCTTTCTTTTGTTCTGTTTCTGCTTTTGTTTTGTTGTGTTCTGTTTCCTTTGGTTATTCAAATCTGAATGTGATTGTGATGGACAATTTAGCCCACGTATTCATACTCTCGAGTTTCGAAACTAATCGGCGGAACTCAGTGTATCAATGGTCATAAACTGTAATAAAAGAAAATTATTATTTTTTTGTGGAGCTGCACGCAATAACCAGAAAGCAAAGGCGGATCCTCGGGCCCACGACGAACGCAGTGGGCCCGGGCACGGCTGTGCGTGGCCGGTCCACTGCGGCCGGTGGGTCCGTAGCGGATATTTTGCCACCGACTGGGATATCCAGCACTTTTTGGTGTGTGTTGATGATCTGCGAAAAACTGTAGGGTCACGTTCGTTCGTTCGTCAGTTCGTTAGATATTTAGTTAGTTAGATATTTAGTTAGTTGGGTTTAACGCCCGAACAGTGCAGGGTCGAGCTGACTTAGGTCACCCCCTCAGTTCTAGCCGTGAAATAAAAAGGGGAATAACTCGACAGGACGAGAGAGTAAATGTTTGCTGCTCTGTGATGTTGGACCTTACGGCTTCAAGCCGTATGGCCCAAAATCACAGACCAGCGGACATTTCACAGACCAAATGCATAACACCCGTATGAATCCACCACTAACTTTGCCTCCCATCCAAAGGATGTTTTCCTAGTACTGTTATATCTATTATAGTTGTTGTGGTTATTATTATTATTATTATTATATCATCATCGTCGTCGTCGTCACTACCACCACCATCACAACCCTTTAATTATTACGGTCGATCCACGCCTTGTTCTCGTGTCTGGACTGGATGGGTTGCAATTGACTCCTGACTGAATAACTCTGAAGACTTCAGTTGCCGGGGTCGACATGACTTTTCTGTTCTGGGAATCGATCCAAAAGCAAAACAATGTCGTCACCCAAACGGGCGTTCTGCGTAAGAGGATGAAGGTAATTGCTGCATACTTGACTGTATATATTTATGGCAGTTGTCTCGACCAAAAAGGGTCATCAGAAAACAGGACTCCACCTCGCGACCAAAAAAGGCTAAACAGCATTACTGTCGTAATACCTCTTCAGGAGTCAAGTACGAGACCGTGGTGACGTCATGTTTAAGACCACTTGTGACACGGAAGTGGCTGCCAATGTCCTATGACGTCATTCAAGCCTTTCTTCGCCTTTTACCGTTTGCTGTTTTCGTTTTGAAGAGTTGAACTGATGTAGATGGTGTGACATAATCGGGGGAGTAGGGGAGAGGGGGCGGGGGGGGGGGGGGTACTGGTAGGCAGAGAAGTTTACCGGTCTTGCTATCAAGACAATGTACTGTCAGTCATCCGGCCAGAGAAGGGGACAACGAGAACGTTTAACACATTTGCCCCAGGACCAAAATCACAAAATTCTGAAGTTTCCATGTGAAGGACTGTATTACAATTCTAGAGACAGATCGCGCATGATAGTTCAAGGGCGGTGCCAGAATAGCTTGGCGCCTCTAGGCGCCAAGCTATTCTGGCACCACCCTTGGAACTATTATGCTCGATCCTTGTCTTGCTATGATGTGTCGAGGCTGGATGAATTAATGTTTCTACTGTGACATCTTTATCTCTCTTTTAGTACTGTTCAACCACTACAGCTATAATAAGACGAGGACAAACCGGCAAAAATACCGTCCCTGACAGTCTCTCCCAGACATCTGTGTTTGTTTGTTTGTTAGTTTGGGTTATCTTGTTTGTTATATTCGTTCGGTCATTTGTTTGCTTCTTTGTTTGTTAGCTTGTTTGTTTGGGTTTGTTTGTTTGTTGGTTGGTTTGTTTGTTGGTTGGTTTGTTGGTTCGTTTGTTGATTTGTTGGTTCGTTGGTTGGTTTGTTTGTTGGTTGGTTTGTTCGATGGTTTGATCGATGATTTGTCCCATGGTTTGTCGGATGGTTTGTCGGGTGGATGGTTTGGGTAGATGGTTTGGGGGGGGTTGGTTTGGGGGGTTGGTTTGGGGGGGGGGTTGGTTGGCGGGGGGGGGGGGAGTTGGGGTTGGGGGGGGGGGGGGCTGGTTTGGTGGTTTGGTGGGTTGGTTTGGTGGGCTGGGTTGGATTGGGTTAAGATAGCGCCAACCCAGTTATGATTATCCGAGGGAACATTTGTTAGCAACATAGAAATTGACGTATAGTACTCCTTACTTCACGGACAGGCACTAAGAAAGCGTCATACGTAGGTTTGCTGTTCGGTTTTGGACCTTAAGGTTCTAGAACCGTGAGGTATAAAAATCACAGACATGCACAACTGAGTACGCTGTACAAACAGGGTTGACTCCATTTCGCAACACCAGCCATGATCCGATCACGAAAGCGGGTTGCCCTGGATCTTTGACCGTCTGCATCGCGGATACCAACAGTCACTTTCCGCTAATCGTCCAGAAGGAAAAGCTAGAGTCTACAAGAGCCATAGATCCTCATGAGCCCCCTCAAGTCGCTGGATCTCATGAGGATCGACGCCTCCTACGGGTCATCTAGATGGGAGAGGGGGGTATGCGGGAGGGGGGGGGGGGGTAAATTGATTTAATGACTACCCATAGCGTGAAGGACATCGGGCCGACGTCGGCCGCCTTTGGCCCGCGCACGGCCGTGCGCGTGCCAACGGCAGCCAACATCGGCCCGATGGTCTTTTACGCATTGGGTATGTATTGCTCTTTCGTGTGACGCCGTTTATCCTACATATATCTTCTACGTTGACTGGGTTTTGGTCTTTGTTGCCTACCCGTCCTTCATCGTTCAGGAAAATTGAGTTCAAGGGTACTTCGAATTCCAAACTAGACGGCGACTAAAAAAGGTGGCGATGACTCGCCCGTTATTATAAGTAATAATAATGTATCTCTGACATCACGACTGAATTGAGCGTGTTCATAATTTGATGCCATTTGTCCTCAAGTAGGGAATTTATACATGTACGTTTTCCAGAGTGTGCATTCAAAGTTGTCTGATCATATCAGTAGTGGCAAAGTTAACGCCAGAATCGTACATCACATAAGTTTAACACCAACATCAACACCAACATACCCCTCTCCCCCCCCCCCCTCCCCGCCGGCCTCCTCCACTTCTTTCCGACGGAAAGGCATTGCGCAACATGTTGACAGTGATGTGTTGTTGACCTTTGCAAGTAACCCCACATCGATCAGATAATTTTCGTACGCGGCGCAAACCTCATCTTCAGTCTCAGCCTCATGCCTTGGTCAGTCAGTCCTTTAGCCATCACAGTTCGGCGCGGCAATAGGCATATACCTATTCTCATGAGCCCCTGAAGCCCAGTAGCAAAAGTCTTCCGGCGCCCACGGCGGCGGCGGCCGCAGCGGTGGGCCCGCGCACCAGCCGTGCACGGGCCCACTACGGCCGCAGGGCGGTGGGCCCGAGGGCCTTTGCTTACTGGGAAGTTCAGTGCAGGGGCACATGAGATTCTATGTCTCTTGCTGGATCCATGTACAACCCCATTTCGTTGACAGTACGGAACTGTCCTCAGGATATGAAGTCGACTCAGTGTCAGCCGGCCATAACAATACAAGCAAGATTTTTCACCATGGCACTATTGGTTTACCACAGATAGCAGTAATGGCATCATCGGTATCCCATAAATAGAAACAACGGCGCTGCAAGCCTACCATAAACACTGAGCCGCATAACTATGGCTTCCAGATGCTTGATTGGGATTTTTGCGGTTCTCAGAAAGTACTGTTCGGGGAGAAAATTAGACGAAGTGAGGGTATTTTCGGCGCCGCCGATGGGAATACCGTCGGCTTAACCCTCTTAACCCCGCGGCCGCATTTTCAAACTTTGGAGGCGTTGTCGGTACAACGCGACTATGTACCAGTTGTAGGAGGTGGATTGACCATGATAATTCAAGGGTATGCCGGGGATTAGCGGCTTGGAGCGCCGGCCTTCAGGCGCCAAGCTAATCCGGCACTACACTTGAATTATCATGGTCAATCTCCTGCTGTAGGGACTTGGGACTAAAAGGGTTAAGAATGTTAGACCGTAATGAGCGAGATGAAACACGCACATAAAATAACAGCTATCGGCTGATGTTTCCAATGTCGGCCCGCTCTTCAGGGGTTCTGTCATCAGTTGTTTTTTTCAGCACGTATGGTGTTCCTCAAGCCACGGCCTGCCGCCTGCCGCGGAAAAGCCACAGGCGGTGAGCGGCTATACTTTCTGCGTCTTTATCACTTTTTTTTTAATGTATTTTAAAATCTCCGTGTATAATATACACTTTGTATTGTGTCGAATGAAGGTCGCATACGAAGTCACGTGAGATTTTAGAGAGTCTAGTGGATAGTGCCCGTACGAACATTGTTGATGTATGTATGTATGTATGTGTGTGTGTGTGTGTGTGTGTGTGTGTGTGTGTGTGTGTGTGTGTGTGTGTGTGTGTGTGTGTGTGTGTATGTATGTATGTATGTATGTATGATTGATTGTACATTGCTTAACGTCCCGACAGCAACAAGGCTTTCTCAGGACGTGCCTGCACTGCTTGTGAAAAAAAAATAAACAGAACATTGAATGTATGTCGCCAGCCGGTCAAATACATTAAATAAACCTAACACATGGGGCCTAAATAAAGCTAAGACCATTTAGCAACACACATCCAATATCAAGAGCTACAGGCAGTGCAGACAGTATGGAGAGTTTTAAAAAGGCAAATACAGGTGAATGGACCAAGGGTAGACAGAAACACATGCCCCAGAATAGAGAGAAAAACTCACCCTGTGGGGCTGACCAGGGTGACCCTGGGAACTAAAAAGTACCTAACCCCACCCAAGTCCCCCAGGGCAGACCCGGGTGGGGGATGTATGTATGTATGTATGTATGTACATGTATGTATGTACATGTATGTATGTACATGTATGTATGTATGTATGTATGTATGTACTTACGTAAAATTTTAGAAATAAAAACGCAACTCCAAAACGTGGTTTAAATGAGTGGATTCTTTCTTCTTCTCATTATCATTTCATCGTCGCTTAAATCTACATGTATTTTAGAAGTGTGTGGTGCCAACAGTTCTGGACGTGTTTTATTTTATTTTATTTTATATACCAACACCGACACGCCGCTCAGCTTCGGCCTATTTTCACCACTTTATTTTCAGAGTTAAAAACCACCATACTGGTTATAAAGGTGTATGCGACACAACAATCAGACCATTCATTCTCATTTTTTAACAAAAATGTCTAAATGATTGTGGCCAAACTTCTGCGTTGTAGCCGACCGCTAATAAAATTTACTAAAAGTTCCCTCAGTCGACCAGCAAGCCGTTTTGCCGACTCATCTGTAAGGCCACGCCCCTTTTGACGGCACTTATGCTATAGCTGTTCGTGTGCTGTGGCTGATAAGCTTCTCCTTGTCTATGTCTGCATCTGCCAGCACCAGTTTAATCCATCATCTAGAAAGAAGTATTCTAGATATGGGGGCAAATGGTTATGGAAACTGATACTGAAACAAATTACAATGTCTCATAAACAGCTGACACGGAGAGAATGAAAGAGGCACAGTTTTGAACATGCCCCCGGCTTGGCATACCCCATACAACTTGAATTGTAAGTGATTCATTTTCAGTCATTCATTTCATAGGGGCACCGGATACAACAGCGATAAACTAGAATAATAATTGTAAATCTCATCTGGATACACTGACTGGCGTGGCTGCAATGACTGCTCCTGGAGTGAACAATGTCATACTCACAACAATCACTGATACAAAATTGCCGGCAGTTTAGAATGGCATTACAGGGGGGGGGGGGGGGGGGGGGGGGGCACGGTAAACTGAAAGAACTTACCCGTTTCTGCATAAATACACAATGATCCCCTCAATCAGCACCAAGGAACAGCTTTCATTTCCCACACCATATCACCATGCTAAGGTGTTTCATGCCGGCTCCAAAACAGGGGACATAATCAGTTCAGTACTGGCAAGAAAACGGCTAACACAAAACCGTAGCCATCTTGTCGCTCACTCTTGATAGCACTGACACGCCTGACGAGTATAAGTCGGCGCCGGTCTGTCATATCCCCGTTACTGATAGTCTAGCCCACCATTTTCCTCATTCTGAGTATGCAAACGCAGCAAATTCTCTCTACAAATGCACTGATTATCGCAAGCCCCTTCTGCCTATGTATGGGTTCATGAAACTCTATGTCTCGTGCAGACAGAGCAAATTGGACCGATTGCCATATGGCTCGGGTAGTTCCCCGCGGGCTCAGCAGCGTCGGCGCGTCAGCCGCCATCTTAAGAGGATACCATAGTCATCAGATAGTAGCGAAATAGTGTTTCAACACGTTTTTCTTCATTTTTCTTCCTCTTTGGAAACAAACAAAAAACAGATTCTGGTGAGCGGTTTCCTACAGTGATGGCAAGACTTGCTGTATTGCTTGTAGCACATCAGGACTTTCCTGACATTGCAAAAACCGATTTACTTATGAGCACTTTGTATTGCTTATGGTACGTCAGGACTTTCCTGACATTACAAAAATAGCCATTTCCCTACTAGCGCCTTAGTCCCGTATCCTCACAAGATGGCCGCCACGACTGGCGTGATGACGTCAGCTTCCCGAGCCCTATTGCACTACACAAAGAGTGAACACTGTGTTTACCATCAGTAGTGTCAAGAATTCTGCTATTATTTGCCCATAGCCAGTATGTCATTTTTTTTTAGAAAAGCGAGATTTTCATTATATCACGATCAAAATCATGGATGTGTGTTCAATGGTCTTAAGTTTATTTAGCGTATTAGACCGGCTGGCGACATACATTCAATATTCTGTCTAGTTTTTTGGGTTTTTTTTTTTTTCACGAAGCGGCAGTGCAGGCACTGACGTCCTGAGAAAGCCTTGTTGCTGACGGGAAGTTCAGCAATGTACAACCAACCCGAACAACTGGCACGTGCCGACACAGTGCTAGGCCCAGACACACTGAACTGCTGTCCAAATATGCAAACCGTCACCAGGCCGATGTCAACTGCTGCTGACCCGCACCGGTACGACCGTTGAGTAGACTAATGCAGCTCCTGTCGGCGGGGGTCATTTGTCGGCACCGGTGAAAGGATCAACTGAGGGTACTCGACCGAGCTTGACAGAGAAATATAGCGCAAAATGACATATATAGTAATATACATCAGCGAGCTGTTACCTTATAACAAAAGCAGCCAAACTAACCAATGCCGCGCAAACTGAAGGCCGGCCGCACATGATCGGCCGCCACTGATTGACCCGCGCACGGGCCAAAGGCCATCGGGCCGACCCGATGGCCTAAGCCAGTTTTGGAAATTGGGTACACTAGAGGCATAGATCACCCCCTGTAATGTGCCGTAAGTGTTTATGAGAACCAGTCTCCGGTTGCCTCGATTTACCTCTTTTGACCCGGCCGGCACTGTCTTTGGTCGAGTCGGACCGCATTGTTTACCCGGGTACGGCGTGACTGTTTAAAGTCGTGTTCCACTGCAGCGATGTCAGTTTTAGGTTGGGTCGCGGTGGGGTGAATTTACTGACTAGCACTGGTGTCAATAATGAGTCCCCGGCAAAGGCCACTGTGGCCCCTAATGATGAATCACAGCATCATAAAATCAGGTTGGGAGTAACTGTGGTACTCTATCCTAACCATTAAAACCTATAAAAAAAAAATATAAAAAAAATAAAAAAAACCTATCAGTTGTACACAGTATTTCTGAGGGCATCGGAGACAACGTACGTTTTCCAATTTGGCAATTTTAAATAGGAGAAAACCTATCATTCACCACGAACGTATCGTAAAAGATACCGACTTTCCCGCATTTTCTTGCACTTTATGGTCACATTATTAAAACTTAATAGGTAAAGAGGGGTCAAAATGAAATGGAATAACTTTAGAATATTGTTCTAATTAATTTTGTATATTTTTACAACTTGGGGGTAGGGATACAAAATCAACCACTGTGGCACTCAGTGATCACAGCATCACCTAGTCAAGTTATAATAATTGTGACATCCTGGTTTAATGATGTAAGCCTGAAAATGGACTGCCAGTGCTATAGAAAATTTCTGAAGGCACCTGACACATTATTTTTGTCTTTTTTTTTTTTTTTTTTTTGCGATTTTGCGGAAAAAGCCATTTACTGGGTGCACAAATACCTTCTCTGGGAGCCACAGATTCAATAATTTTTCATTCTGTTGTTTTTGCAGAGGACGCAGAAGGTATGCCTTAACATAATATTGCCTGATTTGGACTTATGGAATTAATTCTGATTTATTTAGAGGAGAATGTTTCTCAAGCTCAGAGCGTGAATGGGGGTACCCTTGCGCCATAATAATTTTTCATTCTGTTTTTGCAGAGGACGCAGAAGGTATGCCTTAAAATAATATTGCCTGATTTGAACTTATGGAAGTAATTCTGATTTATTTAGAGGAGAATGTTTCTCAAGCTCAGAGCGTGAATGGGGGTACCCTTGCGCCATCGGCGATATCTCTGGTGTGTTCCTAAGGATTTTAGGGAAACATGGTTTAACATCTCAGGACATACTAAGGTACACTTTGAAACCGATCTTATTGAGTACTGGGGGGGGGGGGGGTGGGGGAGGGGGGGTGAACGGTAGACTGGGCTAGCTCTTGGACTATAAGTACCTACAGGCCACACAGGGCAATTAGGTTACGCCCCCTTTTTACACACTGTCTTTAGCCTCTTGCAACACAAAGCTATGAACGAAGAACCTTTCTGCCAAAACAAAAACTCCACGCGGAGCATATCACAGGAGAAACATTTTCAGCAATTCTTAAACAAATTGGCTGTTAGCGTTTTCCGCAACACTCTAATGCACCAAGAACCCCATGACAAAACTGTCATCTGCAAGCCTGCATACAACCGTGCACTTCAGTGCCCCAATAAGGCTCCCACGAACACGCTAGGTCAACTAAAAAACAACAACAGATTTTGCTCTTTTTCACACCACCCGTCATGCCTTTTGTTGCTCAAAACGAAGAAAAAAATGCAAAAAATTGAGTTTTACACCCTAAAACAATTGCAAAAAGGGAGGATTTTTTTTTTTTTGTTTTAACAATACTATATGCACCGGAAGCAATTTCTCCGTGAGGCCACAGCGACTGTCAGGTGCACAACATGCCACATGTGACATAGACCAGAAACTGGTTTAATGTAACCATATCATTGAGTTGGGACTTTTGCAGTTGGAAAACTGAGAAAATCATGAATAATTTGAAATTTTGCCCAAAAATCGCTGCGTTTGCAGTTTTATAGGCGTTTTTGCATGTTTTGCGTCTCAACACCCTGTTTTCCTGCACTGTGAGCAATGTTTAGTGTGTTTGTTCATTTATTTTTTGTCTTACTGGTAGTCATGAGTCTGACCTTCGACCTTGACCTTGAAAGGGGTGGGGTTTGGGGCGTTCAGTTTGATAAATGCTTTAAAAATAATGCACTTTTTCAATTATTGAAGTTGTGGGGTAGGTTGGGGTGGGGGTGGGTTGGGTTGGAGGTGGGGGGTAGGGGGGGGGTTAAGGTCAAAGGTTAAGATGAAAACTACAATGAAACGGTGTCAGCATGTGCATTTCATCAGACAGCTGACCTCAGAGTGAAATAAGCCGCCAAAATAATGTGACATGCAGAAGTGTTATTTTGCATGATCCTGCTACACTGGGTGCATCTGAGGTGTTATTCTGCTGTAATTGTCATGAGGGTTGTCTCTGAGCCAAACACGAGCACTTTTACACTGCGTAAAGCTCATTTGAGTGCATTGTTATGGGACCAGCAGTTGCAGCCACCAGTACAGGCTTTTACAGGAGTATTCACAAGTTTGGCACGCGCGTGCCTGCTGCATTTGCAAGATGAGTTGAGGTGTTTTAAGACTCTGACAAGTGTGTTTTACATAAAAATGAACTGTACATAATCATTTTTCTCTGCTACCTCCTAAATAGCACTCCAGACACTTGTTTGGGTATGCGGTGTATCCCGCGTAGCATAGTTTTGGCTGTTTTATGTAGTCTTTTGTCTGTGGGATAGCTCAGTAGACTTATTGTTTAAATTGCAGAGCTGTTTCACGACCCCTTTGCCTGAGGAAAAGATTGCAAGCAGCATATAGGTCATGGCAGCTGATTACAGGCCTCTTTCTGCTGGTTGTCTCCAAACAGGGTCAAAGAGGGTGCCTGGGCATTGTCTTTTTGGGTGCCCTGAGATACACAAGGAAATGGCCTTGGGTCTGAAAGCTCATTTTGCATCAATGTCAGTGTTATGGTAACTTTGTTCAGTTGTCCAGCTCACCAGAAGTCAGTTTGACTGTATTGCATGTGTGTGTAAACTTGGAAAAACATAAAAAGTAGGGGGGTAGGTAATGGAAAAATTTGAAAAAAAAAACTTTTATGTGCCTGTGTCTCAAATGCAACATTTCTAAAAATCAGATATGTTACTTGATGTACATGCCAATTTTGGAGGCATTCTGACCATATCTAGTCTGTTTTTCATGGCATCAGATATGCATGATCCAAGACATCAACAGCACATTGAAAGCCACAACAACGCGCTTCACATAATGAGCCATAACATAAAGATGCAGTAACATTCAATGGTGTCACTTTGGGTATGACTTAGCTAGTGTCTAAGGGTTGCACTGTTGGCAGATTGAATGGTGTTCAGGTGGGAGAGTTCCTCTTTCAGGTCACATTATACAGTCAAATTTGGCCAGTTCAGGCAGTAAAAGGACCGGTGTTTTTAAAAATAATTTTTGTCTTGTTTTAAAATTTGTATTAGGGCTGAATGTTAGAATTTGCGGGAAATTTCTGGTTAGCTGAGAGGAGACATGTTTGGTGCTTTGATTCATACCATCCTGAGCTTATCCAGTGGACAATTTTGGGCCTATGTTGAGTTGCCATTGACGTAGTGATTTGAGGGGCACGCTGATTTCAGCTGTGCTTGGGTGTGGGGGTTGGTAAGGAACCAGTCTCATAGCCAAGAAATGAGACGGTGATGTGCTGGGTTTTTTTTTGTATTTTGTGCTTGGCAAATGTGCAGCTGGTGGGCAGTAGTGTTTTTTTTTAGGGAATTGAAAAATTAGGGGATGACTGGGATGACTAAGGCTAAGAGACTGGACTGGACTGGATGAAAAAGGAGGAGGGTTAAAAATAACATAAAGAAAAACCTACGCCAAAACTACTAGTCCTCGATCTATTTTAGTGCCAGTAAGACATAAAAATGGAACGAACAACAACAACTGCGTGCAGGTCACAAGTTCAGTCATGTCGACAGTAAGACGCACTCTTGTTTTAATTAATTTTCATTGCATATGCTAATTTACATAAACCAATGAAAAATGAGCACGGGGTGTATTTACGGCCGCGTCTAAAACCCTACAACTCGACGTCGAGTCTGCTATAGGGCTCGGGAAAGTGACGTCATCACGCTTCTTGGTACTCTATCCTAACTGTGTTACTCCATCCTAATCATTAAAACCTTTAAAAAAAAAACTATCAGTTGTATACAGTATTTCTGAGGGCTTCGAAGACAATGTACGTTTTCCAATTTGGCAATTTTAAATAGGAAAAAAGCTATCATTCACCACGAACATATCGTAAAAGATGCCGACTTTCCGCATTTTCTTGCACTTTATGCTCACATTATTGAAACTTAATAGGTAAAAAGAGGTCAAAATGAAATGGAATAACTTTAGTAATTTGTTCTAATTAATTTTGTGTATTTTTACAACTTGGGGGTAGGGATACAAAATCAACCACTGTGGCACTCAGTGATCACAGCATCACCTAGTCAAGTTTATAATAATTGTGACATCCTGGTTTAATGATGTAAGCCTGAAAATGGACTGCCAGTGCTATAGAAAATTCTGAAGGCACCTGACATTATTTTTGTCTTTTTTTGCGATTTTGCGGGGAAAAAAGCCATTTACTGGGTGCACAAATGCCTTCTCTGTGAGCCACAGTTCAATAATTTTTCATTCTGTTTTTGAAGAGGACGCAGAAGGTATGCCTTAACATAATATTGCCTGATTTGGACTTACGGAATTAATTCCGATTTATTTAGAGGATAATGTTTCTCAAGCTCAGAGCGTGAATGGGGGTACCCTTGCGCCATAATAATTTTTCATTCTGTTTTTGCAGAGGACGCAGAAGGTATACTTTAACATAATATTGCCTAATTTGGACTTATGGAATTAATTCTGATTTATTTAGAGGAGAATGTTTCTCAAGCTGAGAGCGTGAATAGGGGTACCCTTGCGCCATCGGCTATATCTCTGGTGTGTTCCTAAGGATTTTAGGGGAACATGGTTTAAACATCTGAGGATATACTAAGGTACACTTTGAAACCGATCTTATTGAGTACTGGGGGGTGGGGGTGGGGAGGGGGTGAACGGTAGACTGGGCTAGCTCTTGGACTATAAGTACCTACAGGCTACACAGGGCAATTAGGTTACGCCCCCTTTTTACACACTGTTGTCTATTAGCCTCTTGCAACACAAAGCTATGAACGAAGAGCCTTTCTGCCAAAACAAAAAAAAATCCACGCGGAGCATATCACAGGAAACATTTTCAGCAATTCTTAAACAAATTGGCTGTTAGCGTTTTCCGCAACACTCTAATGCATCAAGAACCCCATGATAAAACTGTCATCTGCAAGCCTGCATACAACCGTGCACTTCAGTGCCCCAATAAGGCTCCCACGAACACGCTAGGTCAACTAAAAAAAACACAACAGATTTTGCTCTTTTTCACACCACCTGTCATGCCTTTTGTTGCTCAAAACGAAGGGGAAAAAAGGCAAAAAAATTGAGTTTTACACCCTAAAACAATTGCAAAAAGGGAGGAATTTTTTTTTTTTTTTTTTTTTTTTTTTTTTTTTTTTTTTTTTTACAATACTATATGCACCCGAAGCAATTTCCCTGTGAGGCCACAGCGACTGTTGCGTGCAGAACTCTGACATTGTCGGTCCCAAGCCCGGATGAAAAAGGAAGAGGGTTAAAAATAACAAAGAAAAACCTACGCCAAAACGCTACTAGTCCTCGATCACTTTTAGTGCCAGTAGGACATAAAAATGGAATGAACAACAACTGCCTGCAGGTCACAAGTTCAGTCATGTCGACAGTAAGACGCACTCTTGTTTTAATTAATTTTCATTGCATATGCTAATTTACATAAACCAATGAAAAATGATACTCACAAACCAGATAGGTGAGGCTAGCGCTGGCAGAATTGTCAGTACTCAAACCAAGGGGAATCACAGCGCTGGACAGACAACAGTTAGATCCCCTGCCCCCGCCTGCGGGGGGGGGGGGGGGGGGGGGCAGGGGATCTAACTGTTGTCTGTCCAGCGCTGTGATTCCCCTTGGTTTGAGTAATGAAAAATGAGCACGGGGTGTATTTCAGTTCGGCCGCGTCTAAAACCCTACAACTCGACGTCGAGTCTGCTCGGGAAAGTGACGTCATCACGCTAGTCGTGGCGGCCATCTTTTGAGGCATGATACGGGACTAAGCGCTAATAGGGCTCGGGAAGTTCCCCGCGTTGGCTAGCAGCGTCGGCGCATCATCCGCCATCTTATGAGGATACCATAGTCATCAGATAGTAGCGAAATAGTGTTTCAACACGTTTTTCTTCATGTTTCTTCCACTTTGGAAACAAACAAAAACAGATTCTGGTGCCGGAGCGGTTTCAGTCCTACAGTGATGGCAAGACTTGCTGTTTTTGCTTATAGGCACATTAGGACTTTCCTTACATTACAAAAACAGCGATTTCCTTATGAGCGCTTAGTCCTGTATCCTCACAAGATGGCCACTACGACTGGCGTGATGACGTCAGCTTCCCGAGCCCTATAGTGAAAACTGACACTGTTCTTGTCAGTAATGTCAGGAAAGTCCTGATGTGCTATGAAGCAATAACAGCAAGTCTTGCCATGACTGTAGGAAACCGCTCACGCAGAATCTGTTTTTGTTTGTTCCCAAAGAGGAAGAAACATGAAGAAAAACGTGTTGAGTCGGAAACACTACTGATTTCGCTAGTATCTGATTACTATGGTATCCTCATAACTGAGATGGCGGCTGATGCGCCGACGCTGCTAGGCAACGCGAGGAACTTCCCGAGTCCAATAATGATGGTTGACTGTGCAAAAAGCCTTGATACTGTGTGACTAAGCCGGGTTGACTCACGGCCCGTCAGTATCAGTTTTGATCGGAGCGGACATGAAAGTAGATGATTTGTGGCAAAATATCTACCGAGTTGAGTTTGTTCAGTTCGAAGTTTTAGGCGGATGGTTGCTTTGCGGGTTGAAAACACCTCGGTCTGGAATCACAGGGCTTGGCCGCTTCAGTTGTGTGCCCGCCTTTTTCCTTCGTTTTTTTTTTTTGTTCCTCCCTTGTATTCTGTCTTGTGAGCTTCGCGGTGGCGCGCTCGCCGGCGGCGCAGCGGATTGCATTCACAGTTCAGTCAAAGCTACTATGATCGACCGGGCCCCTACTTCATTTACTGGTGAAAAAGATAGGTCCGCTTCGGAGGTTGTTCATTCTCCTCAGAACTGACTTGCGTATTCCTGAATCACAAGTCCATTGCCGGTAGGGCACATGTACAGCTACGGGCCCGCGGCCACGCGGCGGACGGCCGGTGCTTTCCGACTGCTGCAAAGCGCAACGCAGATGTTGCAAAATCATTACCAATGCCGGATTGATGAAAAACGAAACTATTTTTCACTGAAATCTGCAATATCAGTCCTGTAGTTTCATGGTGCTAGCATAAGGATGCATTATTGGCGGAGCCGGACGGCTGCCGGCATATAGGAAAAGGTTTATTTACTGATTCATGAGTTTCAGCCATTTCTGGCAATTGCGGCAGCAACTGATCAAACGTCACGTGATTCCGGGCACGCTCTACCGCCGGATCTGGTGCCGCACAGGACAGGTGCGAAAATAGCAACAATGGCGCCGCTGGTGAATGCCGCCACCTAGGCACAGGGCGAGGTCACATCTCAGTCACCTTACTGACTGATTCATAGTAAAATGAAATCAGTGACAAACTGAATTGTTTTGGCCTTTCGTCGTCTTCCGAGTCGTAGCCGTCGGCTTGCAGACCTGATGTTTATCTACACGCCCCCCCCCCCCCCCACACACACACACACACACACACACATACACACACACACCGGCACACACCCCGGCACACACTACACACGGCACACATCCTTCTCTCTACCCCCCCCCCCCCCCCCCCCCCCCCACACACACACACACACACACACACACTTTCGGCCCGCCTCCCCTAAGAGCCATCGCAAACTCAGAAACGAGTTTAGCCTCTCCCCCCCCCCCCCCCCCCCCCCCTGCCCCGCCCTTGCAATTTGGAAGAAAGGGAAGCAAATCTTACTTCCCACACCGGAATTACTCCCACCACTTTCGAACTCGCCTGATCGCAGCAAGAAGACAGTGGTGATGGAAACCGGACTCCGAAGTCCGAGGCTGTACACGTTTCTTTTTCATGTTATTCTTGGCTACAACATACTAGCTGGTCTGCTTCACCCGTGGATTGGCTCTGCCTTCGCGCTAGTGGCGATGTTCGCGAATTTCTTGTTCAAGCTTGACCGGCTTCCCGACGAGCGATTAGCACAGAACCGAAAATTGGCAGCGCTCTTTTCTCAAGATGGGGAAACGGGCTTGCGGAAACGCATCGTATTGCACCGCGGAGGAGCCATTGACACACCAGAAAATACGATAGAAGCAATCCGAGAGGTACTTTTTGAGTTCACAGTTAACTCACTCATTTACGGCCAGCCGCATCCGGATGCGGCTGGCCGCGAATGAGTTAAACGTTATTCGCTTTGATGTATCCCGTTTCCTGGTTTTGTTGTTTTGCGTAACATGGAATGGTGGGTAGTTCTTGCGCAGTGTGTGAGCGCGCGGTGTGGTGTGTATAGGTGGTTGGGGCGGGCAAGATTCCGGAGCACAAGCCTGTAATCCCTTAGGTCAGTGCATGTAGCTGAATTCATCACAAAAAAGTCAGCCTCCATAATGTGCATGCATGGAATCATGCTGTCACTGATTCTGATATAGCACCTTATGAAAATTATTTAATCAGAATTCAATGGACCACAAAACATGATTAAAGCTGTTGTTTCAGTTTACCCTGTTTTCGATAGGCTGCACGTCTGGGTGTGGCAGGTGTGGAGGTGGACCTGCAGTTTACAGCGGACAATGTTGGTATTCTGCTTCACGATGACACGCTTGACCGCACAACAGATGGGACTGGTGATGTCCGTAAGATGCAATATGCTGACCTTCAACATCTAGATGCAGCAGCCAAGCATGTGAACAAGTAGGTGAATTTTGGTGATAATGATATTCATTATTAAACCCCTTCTTAATACAGCCATCGGTCCTGTCCACACTACTACGTGGGTGCAGCAAAGAGTACTGTGGACAGGACCAGTGGATGCATGTATGCAAAATGATTCAGTGGCTACCAGTACTGAAATGAATGACTTGCCAGTTTCTGTGCACTAGCCACAAACTGAACAGCAAGCACTAATGATTCCATGGTACACACATGGTTGCTTAGCCAAGGAAAAGAAAATGGTGACAGAAAAAAATTCAGCACATTGCCCGGCAAAGAAGTGTACTGTAACGCATTTTGCCTCCGCTCGGTAATTATCCAAGACAACCCAAGCTAGTGTCAGTGCCATGCCCTTCTTACTCCGCTCCCCGTCCTTTCCTATTTGTTTAAAGACAAGAACACGGCAGCGACACACATCGACATGAGCCACTCTTTCTCCCTCCCTTACTAGTACACACAGTTTCACTTATTTTTACCATGACTGAAGATAAAGTAACATCAGTGTCACCAGCACTCTATGTATCATATGGCTTGTATCACAAGTGTGAAGAGGTCGAGGGAGGTCCCATCACAAATTATATGGGTTAATCTTAAAACAACTAAATCTTTTTTATGAAAAAACAATCTTCTCATTAATATTATAATAATCGCATACAGTATTTACATAAGCCTGCAGTTTGTCTCCGCTGTCGGGTATGATTAGGTTAGTTTTGACCTTTATGCCCTAGTTGTGAAAATCACAATGTTCTGCATCACTTTTTAGGAGTCATTTGTAAAACAGGTAACATAACTTTAATTTTTCTTTTATGAAAAAAAATATCTTCTCATTAATACCCGCATGATTTTTCATAAACAGTGTTTGCAAAAGCCTGCTGTTTGTCTCAGCCCTGGGGTAGGATTAAGTCAGATTGTGACCTCTTAGCTTAAGGCATGAAAATCAGCAAGAAAATTGCAAAGTTGATTCTGTGATACATGAAATGTTAGTAATACGATGAGTGAGGAATAACATCGAGTCGTCACTATGAACACAGCGTGGTGGGACTAATGATGTCATGACGTGAAGCTTAAAGTGACCTCATTTCGCTGCCCGTGCTATTATTTTTCTTTTGAGTAGCTGTGCTACGCCAGACCACAGAGCTTACAAATGGTGCGAATGTGTCCGTCTTTATTTCTGTGTGTCAGTGTGTGTGTATCAGAGTGAGGGTTAGAGTAGAAAGAGATGGATTCCTGTTGCTGCACGAGCCCACAAAGCGTACTAATGGTGGGAAGCGCCGTTTCAGTGTCCGTCTTTATTTGTGTGCGCCGACGTGTGTGTTGATCAGAGAGGAGGGAAATGGATCAGTATAATAAGCCTAAAAATATGAACAACCCTGAATGTTCCTACAAGATAAACGCATCTGAGCTCCAAACAATACGGTAGACTTTGGGATGACATCCTCATCTTGTTAAATGTACTGTGGTGTCAGTACTGTAAACCAGCTTGAGGTTTTCATGTCTTGAGACTACATAAGTTGGAGGGAACTATCTGAACATATTAACCATCTTGTGTAACGATATGCCATCGGTGCTGTTTATGCCTTTTATATGCTTACTTTTTTCAGATCAAAGTACAATTACAAGGTGAAGATACCAACTCTAGAGGAGTGTCTCGCAGAATGCGTTCAACACAAGCTTCTTGTTTTTCTTGACTGCAAGGCATTTGCACAACAGGTACAGTTACTTCTAGCATAATTAAGGTAACTTGCATACTTATTTTGATTATTCAGTTGTGTGCTGGTCTTTGATTTTGAACCTTACAGGTGAATGTTGTACTGGTCTTTAATTTTGGACCTTACAACTAAATGTTGTAAATACCAAACCACAGATCAGCACATGTTATACTTGTATTGTTGGCATGTGTATAATCTTGCAGAACTAATGAACTTAATACATCTATAATTATGTAATTTGTATCTTTTGTTTATGTGAAGACGGCCGAGCTGGTTGACAGGATGATAAACAAGTACACAGAGCTTCATGAGACCTTGATTGTATGCTCATTTTATCCCCAAATTGTGTACACAGTGAGTTCACTTTTCTTCAGGAATGTCTTTTATTTATTTATTTCAATTTATGTATTTATTTATTTATTTATTTATTTATTTATTGGAGACAGTCTGGAAGCTGATTCAGCCTTTTCTAAATCCCAGAAAACTGAATTTCAGCCTTTTTCTGCAGATAGAACAGCCTTTCAATTTCAGCCATCCTGTTCCATCTGCAAGAGGCATAAATGCTCCTGAGCCCCTGCATCTGCAGGATCTCTTGAACAAATTTGTCTCTTGCTGGTCGTGGATTATGGGATATAGTTATTCTGTGGATCGTATTTCAGCCATTTCAGCTTTCCGCACCGTCACCAATGTATCATGTCACCACTGTTGATAATTTTTTTTTAATTTTCATTTCATTTTTAAAATCAACAACACAGCTTTAGCATTTTAAATGCTTATTATTTGTTTGCAGGTGAGGAAGCATAACCCTAAGGTTCTGACTGCCTTAACCTATCGCAAGTGGGTCTTGTCTTGCAATGTTGACTGCGTGACACTGCGCTTTACCGGAGTCAAATCCTATGTTTACCAGCTCTTGGATTTGGTGTATGCCTATCTCACATATGGATTCTCCTGGTTTTATTGTGGCAATTCTTTCCTTCTCCTAAACAAAGAGAGCGTATGCAGGTCAGTGCTTTTGGCTCACATGCGACAGCAAAAGTGAGTCTGTGTATTGGGCATCTGTCTGTCATCTGTTTTGTTTCCTCAAAACACATTACCGATGGTATTACTAATAGGAATGGTTTCTTAGCTAGTCTAATTTTAGCCCAAAATTGTTGTGAACGAGTATGATGGCAGGTGAGGGGCGCCATAGCCTAGGCGGTAACCCGAGTAGCCTCCCTTCCAATCCAACCGCACATGCGCCCAGCGCTTAGCACACCAGTCAGTTTCTTTGCTAGACAGTGGAAGGTTGTGTACGTCTGTGACTAGCTTCAGACTGTGTAAAGTTATGGAAACCGGTCGTGGGGTTTTTGTGGAGGTGTTGCCCTACGCTGTGCCTTATGTTAGGCTTGGACGCTTTTTTGTGGGACTTTCTTCGTCGGTGTTGTACCTTAGACCTGACGAGTCAGCGGCGCCCTGTGAACTGTGCTCATGCGCCTCGAGGCCGGTCTGGCCGTAGTGTGTTACGCACTTCCTGTGTCCTGAACTTCTCCTTCGCTCTACTGCTAGCCTCGGAGTGCCTGGTGTTAGACTTGGACGCTTTCTTGTGGGAATTTTCCTCGTCGGTCTTTGTGCCTTAGACCTGACGTGACCGTGGCGTCTTGTGAACTGTGCTCACGCGTCTCGTTGCCGGACTGTTCGTGGCGATTCGCACGTCGTGTGTCCTGAACTTTCTGCTTAGCGCCGGGACTATCTTCAGGATGTCTGGTGTAGGTGGACGCTTCCTGAATTTCGTCGGCTGTGTTCCTAGCGTCGGGGACCGGGCGTGCCAGCGGCACCTGCGTGGACACCTGTCACGGACTGGGATTGCGTCGAGCCTGCCTTCAGTCATGGGTCCTGGACTCCACGGTGTTCGGGTTGGTCTTCGACCTGTGTTGGTGCCCTGCTTCTTCGGATGGCAAGGTAAAACCTCGGTTATTGCCTACGTCGGGCACTCAAGGGGGGGAACAGAGTGCCGCACGTCGGCATACGCCGTGCACTTAAACTTTGTTTTTACGCGCGGATTCGTATTGCGGACCCGTGGGGGCACGCTCGCACGCATGTCTTTGTGCAATATGTTTTGCAGTTGGCAAGTCCGCACCTGCACACGATGTGGGCAGTTCCAGTGGCCGAGTGAGAAGCATGCCGTTTGCCTGCCCTGTTCCGGATGTTCCTCCACCCACCCGTGCCTGGTCTGTGCCCCATGGCTGGAAGAACAGTGGACCCAGCTATGGAGTATCTACTGCCGCGAACAGCCGACGCCAGCATGGGGGAAAGATCCAACACCGGTACGCGCCACAGACCCGTCGAGTGGCCCTTACCGAGTGAGTGAGCTGTCAACGCCGCGACTTAGGCCGCGAGCCAGAGCTCTAGTACCGGCAGCCACCACAGTCCCGTCGAGTGGTCTCTGTGCGGTCAAGGATCCTCGAGCGCCTCGGCTGACATGGTTCCTGGTCTACGTGGGCAAGTTCGACCTCTCGCCTTAATGCCACTTCTCAACCGGGGATGGGACCTCGCACCGACCTCACGTAGGGCAGCTTCTGAAGCAGCGAACGCAGCTCTTCGCGAACCCAGTGCAGCGGCTGTCCCAAGAACAGAGGTACTCCACCAAACGGGGACTTTGGCGTCGGGATGGGTAAGTTCCACGGCGGACCTTCTCCCCTCTGATGTCTCTACTGCCCCCGCCTTTGCCACCCCAGGCAGGCGACCTTGAATATCAGGTTCCGGTGCGACCGATGCTACGCCCTCGCCTTCTTCACGGGACGGATCCCGACCGGCACCTCCTCCCCTCCTCCCGAGATGTACCTCGCATCGACGCAAGTCCTGCCACCAGGAGCGCTCCGCTGTTACCAAGACCCTACCCTGCCGCCGGCGGATGGCCTCCAGTCTTACTTGTCCAGCTTTGGGTGCCACGTACCCGAGGCCAGGAGCTTCTCGCCCCCTCCAACGGCGCCACAGTGGTCGACTACTTCAGAAGCAGGCGGGGCACGCCTCCTCTCCCTGTAGTTCCTCCTCTGCATCTCTGTTGGTGCGAAGATCATGGCATCACTTCTGAGCAAGAGACTTCCCGGGGCTTCCGCATGACCTGCCAACTCCTCGCGTGTCGCAGCCTGCATCTCCGCACAGAGTGGACGGGCCGTCCAGACTTTGTTCGGGTGATCTGCGCAGCGGACGCTTCCCCTGATCGTGCCGAGATGAGATCGACAGCTTCCTCGCTTCATCTCGCCGATTCCAGACCCTCTTGCCTGGCTAGTCGACGTTTCCTCCATCCCGTGCGACGACCGGGTTCGCCTACGCTGACGGTGCGTGTCCCTAAGTTCTACTCACGCTCAGCGGGTACAACGTGATTCCGTTCCGGGTGGTCCGTTCTGCTGGACCAAGTCGTGGTCCACCGGCCACCTGGACATCGCCTCGACTTCACCGCTGCGGTTCCCACCCGTGTCCCGAACGGCTCCGCCTTCACACCCGGAGATTGTGCGGCAAGCCATCGCCTCCAGAGGCTTCTCAGGTGCGACAGTGGCAGCATCAGAATCTCGACCAGACGATTCTATGAAGGGAAGGGGTGAGTCCTGTGCAACTGTTTTTTCAGCATCCGCCTCTCCCCCGTGTTGACAGAACTCAGCTGGTGGACACCTTCCTAGTGTTTCACCTGCCAGCGTTAGCGCCAATCACATAGCTGCCAACCCTCCCGATTTTATCGGGAATTTCCCGATTTTTTTTCAATTCCCGATTCTCCGGTTTTTTTGTACATTTCTCCCGATTTTCATATTTTCAAGCTTTGTTTTAAAATTCGAGGCATTTTGGCGTACCGCGCGGGGTCAAGCGCCCGTTGAGAGCCTACCGCTATACTGTACCGCTAAGCTTTCGGGGACCCACAGCCAGTCTTGATTACGCATGCGCGGCAAATTCTGTCCATTCTGTTTGTTCCGGTTCCTTCGAATTTGCCCTCGAGCACATGCTCAACGATCTTCACAACTGGTCACAGAGTATTTTCGATTTTCAACAAAATCATGCCTCCTAAGAAGCAGAAGTGTTTGGTGAAGTTCCATCCAGACTACAAGCGTTCCTTTCCTTACATCGACGAATCGAGAAAGGGGGAACACTTTGCCTTTTGTAAAATGTGCCGGGCGGACATAAACATCGGTCACGGCGGCCAAAAAGACATCAGTCTGCACGAAAAATGTAAGAAACACCAAGTATAAGTATAAGTAGCGAAGTATAATGAAGAAAAAATAAAGACTGTCTGGCGGTCAGACTGAATGATGAATTGAATAAACGAAGGAATACATGAAAAAGTAAGAGCATCTTGTGAAATAATTATGAAAGTGTGGAACACAAACCGAAAGAGACGAGAGAGAGAGAGAGGACTTGCTGTTGAAGGCAAAATCAGCAACATCTCAGTCCCTGAAGGCTGCTGCAAACCCTTGCCCACCATCAAAAGAGTAGATAAACTTTGAATTTTGTTTCAAAGAGAGGCCTCCAAACTGCCTTCAAAATGCTGATTTTCGTTTCCATTGTCCTTGATTTAGTTTGTTCAGCTATGATTTTTTGTGCTGATGTGAATGTAAATAAACTTCAAACTGTAGGATACAAACTGGTTATTATTTTGATTTTTGCTTCAAGGAGAGGCCTCCAAACTGCCTTCAAAATGCTGATTTTTCGTTTCCATTGATTTATTTTGTTCAGCCATGATTTTTTTGTGCTGATGTGAATGTAAATAACTTCAAACTAAAGGATACAAACTGGTTATTATTTTGAATTTTGCTTCAAGGAGAGGCCTCCAAACTGCCATCAAAATACTGATTTTCGTTTACGAGCGGGGGGCGTAGCCCCCCTGCACCCCCCAGCGGGGCGCTGCCCCTGCACCCTGCCGGGGCCTAGGCGGCCCCTGGACCCCGGCCAGTCAGGATTTTTATTTCTCCAAAGTTGGCAGCTATGCAATCACCATTCACGGCTACATGTCATGGTCGCTGTCACGTAGGGACTCTTGGGACGTCCCGACCCGGATAACTGCAAGACCTCGCCGACCTGATGGCCCACTTGTTCTACAACGTCCCGCCCTTCGCTCCCTGTTGCCGCGATGGGACCTGTCTTGGCCTGTCCTTACGTGGCTCTTCTTGACCCGCTTAGAAACGATCCAGTTGGCAAGACTACCAGACGTGACGCTGGAGACCTGCTTCCTACTGGCCCTCGCGTTGGCGTCCTAGGTCAGCGAGCTGCACGCTCAATCAGCACGCCCTGCTTGTTGCAGTTCCGGGCGGACGGCTTGGCATAACTACTACCTGACCCGGCGTTCTCACCAAGAACCTAGCGCCTTGGCTGCACCGCAGTTGGTCTCCATGCGACCATTGAGAGACCCAGGCCCCCTGAGAGTCCAGACAACAGGACCCGGTGAGGGCCTTACACGTTTAACTGCGCCGGACCAAGCCGCTACGCAAGGGACACACCTGCCCACCCCTCCCTCGGTCCCCAGGTAGAAATGACAAATCAGTCCTTACGCTATCCTCCTGGCTCCATTGGGTCATACGCTCCACCTACCAGGACCTCGCCCCTGATAAAGCCAAACAAATAATCATCAGGGCACACGAGGTCAGAGCCATGGCCGCAAGCCTTGCTGTCGACCGCAACACTGCTGTCAAAGACTTTGTGGCGACCGTAGGATGGCGAGCGGAGACAACCTTTGCCCACTTGTACCTGCGGGACCTCTCGCTGGTGGGAGACTTCGTGGCGGCGCAACACTCCCTCCTGGCGCCCTTGGCGCCTGAAGTATCTTTGCTAAAATTAGAGGGAGGTTGCTTAGGGAGGGCGGCTCTAGTAGTCTCTAGGCGTGGGTTAGGGGCATTATAGCGGCACCCACCGCCTCTTCGGGATTCTTCCTATTAGTAATTTACCATCGGTAATGTGTTTTGAGGAAACAAATGAATTTTTCTTTAAAATAAATTTGTTCGAAAAATAGTTACCGATGGTATTACTCAAAGGTCCCTCCCACCTGCCCCGCTTGCCGCTGGTCCGCTAAGAAACTGACTGGTGTGCTAAGCGCTGGGCGCATGCACGGTTGGATTGGAAGGGAGGCTACTCGGGTTACCACCTCGGCTATGGCGCCCCTCACCTGCCATCATGGCCATACTCGTACACAACAATTTTGGGCTAAAATTAGACTAGCTAAGAAACCATTCCTATTAGTAATAACATCAATAAGTATTTTTTTTTTTTAAATTATTTTAAAGAAAAATTCATGTTTATGGTAATCTTTAATTTTGTCATTTTCTTGGAGTCTCATTCAAGACACAGACTTCAAACTTAGCCCATGGATACTTTTGACAAAACATTTCTGAATATACCAATTTCTGTTACCTCACCTGAAGGTCAAATTCACAGTGGGTCAGAAACACAATGTAGGTTTAAAAAAAGCCTGTTTTTAACCAAAAGTCACATTATCATATACTGTTTTAAACTTCAAAGCCAAAGTGATACCTCATGATACAGGGTTCATTTTTGGAACGCGCTCCGCGCCAGTTGACGCATTGAGTCTCATGTTGGCCCATTGCTTCTCCGCGGTGTGCGACGTTGTGTGCATCGTTTTTATGTGCACGCGTGCCAGCCATGTGTTTATTTCTTGCACAGCTCTATAATCGATGCTTGAAGCAAACCAGCTAACCCCAACTGGCTTAGACTGAAACTGAAAAGGTACCCTGACAATTTGATCGGTGCCGGTTCACTGTGATCGCTGTAGGAATATGTCAGGGGTCATCACGCTACTCAAAATAGATTCTAGCCAGCAATTGGTTCACTCATTAACTATTCGACCAATGAGAACCATTATTCTATAAGCCGACATGATTCTCAGAAAACTTTTCACTTTGAAAGAAGGATTGTCTCCCTATTAGATGTACACCGATGAACGATTGACCCACTGCTCATTGAATTGGCCGATTGCATTTTAACTGAGTGGGCCAATTGGCCCACAGCCTATCTTTAGAAAAATAAACCCTGATGATAAGATCATTCTGTGCATACTGCTGTTAGGTCAAGGGTCGTAACAGGCAGGAAATGACTGTGCAAAAAATGACTGTATTTTGATAAACTTAAGTATTTATTGGCATTTTTCCAAACATTTCAATCAAACTTGGCAGAAGGCTACCTGATGAAAAGCCCTCCCTATGTATGCTAATTTGGCCGACCACTTTTAAAGGCCAATGGAGATCGACAAAGGTGTGAAAAATGCACATATTGATAAGATATAGGATTTTGCAGGTACTTATTGCGATTTGAATGATGAGGACTTTGACATTCTTGTTTGTTCCATGATACTGATAGCCATAATTGTGCTGATCTGTGATTTGTGCACCTCAAGACTTTAAAAGCTGTAACTGCACCGCCATGAAATGGCATTAGTTGCCTGCTCGGTGTTAAACCCAAATGACTAACTGTGCATACAAACATCTCTGCAATTGATGGCTACAAACGCTGCATACCAGATCTACCTATGGTTCATTTACTGATTTAGATACAGGAGAATCCAGTTCAGCACGTGTTGTCTTAATATTATGTAATTTGACAGTGACGCCACTCTATAAATACAATGCTATCTGCTCGAGCAACAGTTATAAATGGATTAACCTGCAGGTGGCGTGTGATTACGCGTGTGCGTTTGCGGTGTACCAGACTGCTGTAGAAGTTCTTTAGGTGCGTTGACGAGGTATAACAAACACAAATGGTGCAGGCAGTTGTCTTCAGATTTAACCCATTTAGCCCCACGGGTGCATTTCCCAAATTTTTGAAGTGTTACTTAATGACAGTGTACCAGTTGCAGGAGGTGGATTGACCATAATAATTCAAGGGCAGTGCCAGACTAGCTTGGCGCCTAAAGGCGTCAAGCTAATCTGGCACTACCCTTGAATTATCATGGTCAACCAGTCTCCTGCTGTAGGGCGTTGGGGCTGAATGGGTTAAGCCATGAGGTCCAGAATCACAGATCAGCACACAAAGACTACAAAGAATGTTTGTGCACAAACACAAGAGTCCACACAAATTCACACCTGTAAGCCCCCCCCCTCCCCCTCCCCCTTGTAACATTTTCCAGTCAGATTTCAGCTTGTTTAAAAATGCAGTAAATTTACACATGGTCCATTTGTACGCTGTGGCAGTAAAGTAAGCTCAGTCCAGTGGCAGATCCAGCCCTGCCCTCCAAGCCCCTCCCCCCACCAATTTCTTTTTTTTGGCCATGGAAAACTGAGCTAGTTGTAGACATTCTTTGTTACCAGCGGGGTACTACTTCTTTTATTTTCTTGTACAGTGTACATGTATTTCATACCGATCCTTACAGGATCGGTGAATGGGCCTAGTGTGTTCAGGAGACTACTGAAGTACATGTATCCTCATTTTCATTCCGTACTTGTGACCTGCACCCCTTAACAGTATGTCAGTCAGACATTGAGTGTCATTTCCCCTGCAGTGGCTGGGTCTCATAAAAAGCAGTACATGTACTTCCCACCCACCCACTCCCACCCACCCCCCCCCCCCACCCCCTGTCCAGACACCCACTGGATCCACCCCTGCAGTTACTTTACTACCACCGCATATAAATGGACCATGTGTAAATGGATTACATTTACAGTGTCTCAAGCTTATAAATATAAAATATGTTTTTAAGACATCAGGTATGCAGTTCTTTGGAGTAATATGAGCTGTTCATGTGTGTGTGTGTGCATTTGTTCATCTTGGCAGGAATGAAGTTAACTGGTGGAAGAACCTTGGTGTGACCATCTTGCCCTGGACAGTGAACTCGAAAGCTGAGAAGCAGTTCTGTCTTGACAGCCTCAAAATCCCGATTATGACAGATGGACTTGATATACCAGAATAAAATAATTAATATTTTCCAGCTGTGTCCATAGTTTAGTCCCCAGTGGTTTCAGTCTTTAATATGAATTTGTGTGCTCTGTTTTCTTAACTTGTTGACCCGACTACCTGCATTTACCTGCATTTTATTTACCATGTGATACAGCCCTGTGTGTGTGTGTGTGTGTGTGTGCGCGTGCGTGCATGAGCGCATGTGCTTGTGTGAAGGTTTTATATTCAATTCAATAAACTTTATTTATCCCACGAGGGGCCATTAAAAGTGGTCCGACAGGCACAGTCACTTAAAATACACAAAACTTACATTAAAATTAAAATATGCACGCAATAATGGACAACAACATACGTGCACATCACACACACACTCACACTTGTTGCTGTGACTTATGCTATAATTTACAACTTAAAGTAGTGTAGTCTTAGACTATTGTTTATTATGTATACTAGTGAGTTTAGGTTGTTGGTGTGTATGTATGCGCAACCGTGCGGGGGGGAGGGGGGGGGGGGTTGCAAATGATGTGAACATGTAACTTTTTTTCTTGTTTCTATTATGTATGTTATACCGCTGCACCAAAATTTCCCCTTGAGGATAATAAAGTATTATTGTATTGTGTATAGACATTCCACACTGTTAACCCTCCTGTGCATGCAGCCACTGGTACTGTCTGTGTCAGCAAGTGTGTGACATTCTGAACAAATGTACTCAGAATTTTTTTTGTGTGTGTGCCTCTGTTTTCTTAAACATGAAAACAATAAAGTGTGCTTTGTACATTTAGTTCAGGAAATATATTGCAAAGAATGCAACTGTATTTTTTAAAAGTACGTCTGCATTTTAGAAGGGATACATTTTTTTTACTATTTACACATGGATGTGAAATAATATACACAATGCTGTATCCTTCGCTGCTTTATGCACAAAACGTGCTGCGATAGTGTATAATGAAAGGATTTATGACAAAAATAATGTGATAGTTTTTGTAATATAAGCATATTTTGATAGGTACCTTGATTAATTTTAAAGCTAAAAACTTGACTGTCTTGTCAGACTACCAGGTTTTCTATGCTCTGAACTGAGCACTATTGTTTAGCTGATAACTCACAGAAATATGTAGGACTAGAGTGCTTCCAGTAGATTCACTAGTTACCGAACCCCTTGAGGAAATTCTGTGTCGTGATGCATCTACCTGCCTATCGGCCTTCCGCAATGCTCTAGGGACATTAGCAAAGCCGCTGCTATCTTGTACCATTTGTGGAAGGTTTAGTGAATGTCCAGTAATGGTGGAGACACTGTTGAGGTGTGAAATGCTAATTGCTGTAACCATTTTTTTAAAATTTCCATACGCAGTGTAGACAGCATTTGAAAAGATAGTGTGTTTTCAGGCACCCCTTTTCAATTTATTTCATTTTTGGGGGCGTAAGTATGCACTCTATTAAGTGAAGGGCTCATTCGGTACAGAATTTATCGGTACACAAAGGATGTTGACAATGCCTGGCAAACGGTCAGTTGCAACAACAACAAAAAATGATGAAAAGCAAACAGAAATGGAAACAGGAATGGTCACTGGTGAATCTACCCTATATTTTGTATGGCTTTTGGTTTTTGCATTGTGTATGTGCCTATCGATATCCTGGCTATACAGTAACGAAAACTAAAGGACTTTTCATTTCTTTTTTTCAAGTGTGCTTTTGGGTGTTTGAATTTGTTCTGTAATATGAAAAGCATTGGCTAAAGAAGGCCAGTAAAATGCAAATTTTATCAATGATGGGTCAGACTTTTTCATCATAATACATTTGTGTTAATAATATTAAAAACAGAAAAAAAGTCTAATATCTCCACTGTTTGTGACTGTGATGAATTGTTGCATTTATCATGCAGGCTACCTCACACCCTTTGTCTCTCCAGTAGCACCAACGGGAGAGGAGGCGGGTGGGAGGGGGGGGGGGGAGGATTCACTCATAGAAATGATACGGTAAGTATATGTATGAGATATCAATGCGCACTTACATTAGGTGCCTATGCTGTAGACATACAAGCTCGTGAGCCTTGTCGGTGACTTTCACATTCGCCTGAGGCAGTAATCACAAAAAATGAGAAACATTGCCATTTCAGCTTGAGATAATAAAACTTAGAATCCGTGGTGTGTGTGTGTAAAAGTGATTAGCTTACACACACCGTGCAACAAATGTATTGCTATCAACTCTGCACACTATTAATATTGGGTAAAGAGACAGATCCCTCTGAAATCTTCAGTTAATAATGCAAGTTATTCACCTTCATATCGCTGAAATGATCACATACATCTTTTAGGACACTGTATGTGACATACAGTGTCTTGTGTTACAGTCTGTGTTTTGTGTTACACTGTGTGTCACATACAGTGTCTTGTGCTATAAGTTTGGCTTTCAAATCTTGCTGAAAAAGCCACGTGACCAGATGGTGATGAAATAGCTCAAAATATTCATTGGGGACTCGAGTGGATGTCCTCATGCAAAGTGGCACCAAAAAAGTGCAGAATTCTTCTGTATTTTAAGCAGTTAAGCGATCCCACTATAACAGCCAGGGCATTACATTCTTAGTGTAATGGAGTGGCACCACATGTATAGTAGACTTAATAACTCGTTCAGCTCCGACATGCCATGTCAAGACATGTATCGAGCGTGATAGTTCAAGGGTTGTACCAGAATAGCTTGGCGCCCATAGGCGTCAAGCTATTTTGGCACAGCCCTTGAACTACCACGCTCGATCTGTATCTGGAAATGTAATACAGTCTTCAGGGGGCAACTTAAAAATTTGCAGATTTCGGTCTTGGTGCGGAATGAGGTAAGTACCATGGGTCAAGTTGCACATGATTTTCAATAGCCATAACCTACCTGCCACAGTCCTAGCAGATTTGTTATGAGCTGTTTTTAGCCCCATGCAAAAATGTCACTGCAATGCAGAGGGACAGTTGGCTAATAATCTGGGGCCAGTGAAGAACATATCGGCTACAAACTTCTCATGGTGGTGGGGTCAGTAGAGGGATGGGGATCACCAAGAATGTGAATGTTTTTCAGCCAGAGCTGGCACAAACGCTGATCTTATGACTTTTTAAAAAGTGATTTTAGAAACTTCATACCCTAGTCATCTTGTGTTATGATGCGGCATCAAGTTGAAGGTGCCAGATTGGGACAGGGCATGCCTTAAGTAAGAGGAAAAGATCTGCTTCAGCTGTCTAGGCCTCTTAGGTGGCTGGCAAATGCCACTTGAAGTTCTCGCTATTGCCTCTGTACAGGCTGTATAGTGTGTATGTCTCTTTCCCCCCTGTAGCACCAGTGTCGTGTGGCAGGTAGAGGGTTAATGTGCATGGACTGGAACTGCCATGGCCCTGGTGAGTAGAAAAAGTGCTGTCTCAGCCGTTTGAGCCTGTTAGGTGGCTGACAAGAGTGCCTCAGTTAAGTTTGAGAAATAGACTAGAGGTGGACATGGAGCCCTTTGTGGCTCTGATGGTGCAGTTGGAAATGCCAGAATGGGACAGGTGTAGGTGTCTTATATCGGAGAAAAAGGTCTTTCTGGGCCTTGGTGTTTGATCGCTGGCAAATGAGCAGTGTGATTTGAAGTTTGCGCTACTTCCTATATATAGGCTGTATAGTGTATGTCTTTTTTTTTTCTACAAGACAGTGTTGCTGACATCTAGCGTCGGAGCTCAGAATGTACTGTGTGTAGTCTATGTGCATGTCTCTTTTCCCACCTTTCAAGTCTGCACTCCAGTGCAACATGACACTGTATGTCACATACATTGTAATTCGTGCCTGTATGTGACATACAGTGTTCTAAAATATGTACAACCATGACTGCTTCAGCCCTACGGACACTCCAGCAAGCACTGACACTTCAGTGAGGCTGACACCCACACATGCCCTCCATAATGCAGATGGCATGTGCACACACGCGCACACACACTGTCTGACATACCAAACGCACATTCACCACTCTGACAGTGTGATTTGTGTTCATTTGAGAATCGCTTCATTAACTTGGATATTATTTGAGTTTATTTGGGTTTATTTAGGTTTAATTTTGTTCATTTGGGTAAAAAGACGGACCCAAACATGGCGCTGCCCATGAAATTATTATTTGCTGGCATAGCTACTGGCCTTTTTGTCTGGGGAATATTGGACTGTATCACAAACTTTGAGCAAAATGAGTGCGAAATGACGTGGATGTACGAATATCCACAGTATCTAGTGCGTATTGATCACTACTTTCAAAATTGTTGCACTCTCTTAGTCTTACTCTTTCTTAATCTTATGCTACCTTTATCACGACATTGCTTGCAGTGCACATTTGTAGATTTATTTCCTTTGCTCTTTTGTTTGCATTAATTGAGGTCAGGTTGTAAGAGAGGCTTTTAGGCCTAAATCTGTCATGTGACAGAAAGTTTATTCATTTAAATTTAATTCTCTCTCTCTCTCTCTCTCTCTCTCTCTCTCTCTCTCTCTCTCTCTCTCTCTCTCTCTCTCTCTCTCTCTCTCTCTCTCGATATATTCAAAACTAGTTTGTCTTACTCAGGAGCCAAACTATGGAATTTGTTGCCTATCGACATTACTGGGGCTCCTTCTTTGTCCACATTCAGGGCCCGCTTATTTCGGCAGCTGAAAGAAACTTAAAGCCCATACTTGTGTGGTTGTGTCGGCGTTTTTCGAGCGCATTGAGTTGTATTGTCAAGGTTGCTGTTCAAACTAAGCTTCTAACGTTCATGTTTAATCAGGTTCTTAGTGTTTGTGTGTGTGTGACTGCTAAATAGTTTTTTATATATTTTTTTTAATCAGTCACGTTTTGCCTTTCCAATTTTTTTTAAGTTTTAGTCACGCGTGTGAGATTGTTGTGTGAGTGCGTGTGCAAGGACATGATTGGAAAAAGGTCTGTGTACCTAATCATTTATCATTGAGAAATAAAGTTTCATTTTATTTCATTTCTCTGTGTGTGTGTGTGCGGGTGTATACGTGCGCACGCATGTTTTTTTTCTTTTCTTTCTTTTTTTATTTTTGATAGTAATAGTATTTTGTGCATTGTGTGTGAATTAGATTATAAACAGCAAGTTCAAAAAATGGTATTCACAACCAAAACTTTCAGTTTCACCACTTATTTTGAATTGGTGACATTCTCTCTCTCTCTCTCTCAGTCAGTGTTTCATTTGATTCCAGAAATTTTATCATTTCTTTTGCTCGTTCCCCCACCCGGGTCTGCCCTGGGGGACTTGGATGGGGTTAACTACTTTTTAGTTCCCAGGTTCACCCTGGTCAGGCCCTCAGGGTGGGTTTTGTCTTCTATTCTGGTGCATGTGTTTTTGTCTATCTTTGGTTCATTAGCCAGACGCATATTAGCCAGACGTGGGTCGGGACTGTGCTTCGTCTGACGAGGGCGTTGGTTGAAGGCCCCAGACATACATCACGATACCACGTTTGTCCCGGCCTTTAATCCAATGTTTGAGCGGCCGTAGCGGGGTCTGACCTAACTGATTTACATACTTTCGTGTGTGTGGGTGTGTGTGTGTGAGTGTGTGCAAGCGCGTGTGCGTGCCGGCGTGCGTGCGTGTGTGTGTGCGTGCGTGTGTGTTTTTATGTAGTTTGTAGCAAGGACAAGAATGAAAAAAGGTCTGCGCACCTATTCTTTTATCCTTTGAAAATAAAGTTTCATTTCATTTCAGTTTCATTTCATTTCATTTCATTTCTCTTGGCAAGCTCATACAGACGCCTTATGCAAAATAGTGGCCAAAAATCTCTTTATGTTATAAAAACTGAAATATTATACTGATTCAGATACCCGTAAACTATTTTATAACGCTCACATACGTTCTTATATCGATTACGCGTCAACGGTATGGGATGGATGTAGTGAAGTCCATTTAATAGAGACTCAATTCCCTACACAGACAAGCGGCCAAAATAATCTGCCCTGATCCACACCTAAGCACTGAAGAAAAGCTCTCAAAAGCAGGTCTCCTGCCTCTTCAAGGTCATTTTAAATATAACAAATCAATCTTTATGTTCAAAGTGTGGAAACGCAAAATACCTGAGTACATCTCCACTTTGTTCCCTAAGTCTCAGTCCAAGCTTGGAAACATCAGAAAGCTTTTCATAGTCCCAAAACCAAGGATCGATCTATATAAAACTAGCTTATCCTTCTCAGGGGCACTTATCTGGAATGCTCTTCCCGACCATGTAAAATCCACCTCCTTGCTAGCCTGTTTTAAAAAGCGTCTCTGCAAATATTTTGTGGATCACTCGTAGTGATGCCTTAACCATTTGTATTATATGTTTGTTTTTATGCTGGGTCCAATTTATTCCCAATTAAGTTTGTTATCCTTTTCATTTATCATTTTGACTACTTAGCTCTCTGTCTATGTGTGAAGGGGGGTGGGTGGGGTGGGGGGTGTCTGTGAGTCTATGAGTATGTCTGTCTTTAGATGTGAACAGTGTTGTCATCTGTTTGCAAGTATTATGTTATATGTATGTATATTTGTAGTTAGTCTTGTAGTTGTTAGCAACGGCAGGTTTGTAAAATGGCTGTGTCGATGACGATGTCAATGCCTAAACCGTTGTAAAATAAAGTTTCATTGATTCATTCATTGATTCTCTCTCTCTCTCTCTCTCTCTCTCTCTCTCTCTCTCTCTCTCTCTCTCTCTCTCTCTCTCTCTCTCTCTCTCTCTCTCTGTACTGGCTGCCAAGGCCAACTATTGAACTAGTTCTACTTGTATCATGTAGAGGCAGCTAGCAAATGGCCCTAATTGGCCAACTGTTTTGTGCTGTGCAGATAGCAGCACACCACTTAAATTACCAGTTACCATATTTTTCTCATCGTAAGAAAAACAAGTCACAGAATGCACTGTTGTAAGGAAGAAATAAACTCTAATAGATTTTTCAACAAACTCTAATAGAATTTTCAACAAATAACTGCATAAAAAGTAAATATATGAGATTTTTTTTAACTGCATGAAAAGTAAACATGAGAAGAAGAAAAAGAAGTAAACATGAGTAATATGTTCTTTCTTGACAGAATGTACCTCTGGATGTCTCTTTGCGTCGCCAGTACCCATGGTACAGTCTACATGTGTATGGAGAAGGGTAAGTGACATGCAACATATTGCTGAAGTGGTCATTATCACTATCAATATCATACAATGTGTACATTTTAGGACACTGTACCCCAGGTACTTACGCTGGACTGGTGGTCTATTTCAAGTCTATATCAGTGCTGTTCAGCATGCAGTTGGTTTGTTTCCGGTTGTTGCAATGAGCCCCACTCCGGCGTAATGTTTGCTGCATCCATTCATCTGTGTTTAGTAACTAACTAGTCTTACTCTGTAAAATTGAGAATAGATGTGTCAGACCAATTCTTCTGATGTAGATCTTCTAAATTGTTCAAACATTTGGAAATAATCATTCACTGCATTTACACTGCTGGAATTTTTTTTTTTTTTTTTTTCCAGTTTCAAGATGGGCATAGCTGAAAAACAGACCCACCAAACTTTCTTGAAGGAATGAGATTTTTTTTTAGTACTGAATCAGATCATTGATCAAGTCACATAACCTTCCTGCTGGAGACTTGGAAAGTAGCTCTTACATTTGAATGATAGTGTAATCTGGGTACTGTGGAACACAGGACTGTTCAGTGTCCTAAAACGTATGTGATAGTGACCACCTCAGCAAAAATATAATTTGATTTGCTTGAAAAAGAAAAGAAAATTTAAGACACCTGGTAGTGCAACTCAGCAATAATTAAAGAGTGTTAAGTGCCGTATAAGTAAAGTATTAAAGAAATTCTTATAAGAGAATTTTTATGATCAGAATTATTAATGGTCCCTTTGGCTCTTTTGTTCAAACTAATAATGGTATACAGTTAGACAATAAACAATAAGAAGGGAAAAAATCAACATAATTTAGCAGTTTCTATGTGGAAATCATGCATAGTTTATCTTTTTTAGCTCAACATGTCTTGATTTTTAGTGCTTTAATAAAGGAAGCCTTTTGTGTAGCTGCTCCTATTAGTATTACTACTACTACTGAGTACTACTAGGCTTGGAATATATGTTTTTGTTTAATTTTCACATTCACATATATTACATTCTAATTTGTGGCTTTTTTTGGTTGTTGTTGCAGGACCTATGCCCAAACAATAAGGTCTGAATTTTTATTATTAAATGACGCTGTGCCAAAAGTTAGACACCAAAAGTTGCCAAAGCTGTGCGAATGTAAAAATCAAAATTTGAGAATTTTTTTTTTTTTAATTGGATTTAGATAAAAGTGATCCCCTGCACATGTGATAACTTTGAGCACATTTGCTTGTTTAGTTAAACACTTTATTTGCGCATACCACTAAGTGTTGAATGTTACAGAGGGCAAAGTCTAAGTGCTTATTTCATATGTTTTAATCATGGTGCAACCAAGAAAAAGCTCAAGCTGAACGTCATCCAGTGTTATGCGCCCACCAATGACAGTGACGAGGAAGAGAAACAAGAGTTCTACGACCGACTCCAGAGTGCCGTGGACAAATGTGCGGAGCGAGACATCACCATCGTCATGGGCGATTTTAATGCCAAAATAGGGGAGGACAACACCGGATACGAAGAGGTGATGGGGAGACAGGGACTAGGCTCGGAGATGAGTGAGAACGGGGAGAGGTTTGTAGACTTTTGTGCTCTAAACCGACTTGTCATTGGAGGCAGCATCTTCCCACACAGAAGAATACACAAAGCAACTTGGGTCTCACCTGACCATACAACAGAGAACCAAATAGACCATATCTGCATTAGCAAGAAATTTAGAAGATCCCTTCAAGATGTTCGAGTGAGGAGGGGAGCAGATGTCGCCTCAGACCACCATCTGCTTACCTTAAGAATGAAGCTCAAGCTAAAGAAAAGCCGCACAGAGACAACAAGAAGACAGCGCTATAATGTAGGCCTCCTGAGAGAAACTGGAGTTAGAGAAGAGTTCAAACTGGTGCTGTCCAACCGGTTTCAAGCGCTACAGGAGCTAGTAAATGAAGAGGAGGCGGTCACCACAGAGCAGCAGTGGAAGGCAGTTAGAGAGGCGCTGAACTCAACCTGCAAAGACACTGTAGGGCTCAGGAAACACCACCACAAGGACTGGCTGTCGGCACAGACCTTGAAGAAGATAGAAGCGAGGAAGCAGAAGAAAGCAGCGGTCAACAACAGTCGCACGAGAGCAGCCAAAGTAAGGGCACAGGGGGAATACTCGGAAGCCAACCGCGAGGTGAAGAGGAGTATCAGGGCAGACAAGAGGGCCTACACAGACAGCCTGGCAGCAGAGGCAGAAAAGGCAGCAGGCAGCGGCAACATGAAACAGCTCTACGACATTACCAGAAGATTGTCGGGTAAGTATGGCCATACAGAAAGACCAGTAAAAGACAAAGAAGGCAAGCCTATTGCAGACAGAGCAGACCAACTCGACAGATGGGCCGAGTATTTTGAAGAGTTACTGAACAGACCTAGCCCACCCGACCCCCCCGACATCCAGCCGGCAGAGACCGACCTACCCATCAGCTGTGACAGACCCAGCCGGGAAGAGATCAGAAAAGCAGTGGCATTTTTGAAGAATGGCAAAGCAGCAGGGCCAGATGGCATCCCAGCGGAGTCTCTGAAAGCAGACCTAGAGACAACAGTTGAGATGCTGTACCCACTGTTTGGAAAGATCTGGGAAGAGGAGGTGATGCCAGCTGACTGGAAGGAGGGGTACCTAATCAAGCTTCCCAAGAAAGGCGACCTCAGCAAGTGTTCCAACTACAGAGGAATCACCTTGCTGTCAGTACCAGGAAAGGTCTTCAACAGGATCATCCTAGAGAGAATGAAGAGCTCCGTTGACCCCCAGCTGAGAGACCAGCAAGCAGGATTCAGGAAGAACCGATCATGTACAGACCAGATCGCCACTCTCCGCATCATCGTGGAACAGTCTCTGGAGTGGAGCTCCCCACTGTACGTCAACTTTGTGGATTATGAGAAAGCATTTGACAGCGTGGACCGAGAGACTCTGTGGAAACTCCTACGACACTACGGTGTACCCACAAAGCTCGTCCGCCTGATCAAGAGCAGCTATGATGGCATGACATGTCGCGTGATCCACGAAGGGCAGTTCACCAGAGAGCTCCAGGTCAGAACTGGTGTCAGGCAGGGGTGTCTGCTGTCTCCGTTCCTCTTCCTACTGGCCATAGACTGGGTCATGAAGATGACCACAGAGCACAGACGAAGTGGAATACAGTGGACACTGTGGACACAGCTTGACGACCTCGATTTTGCAGACGACTTGGCATTACTGTCCCACACTCATCAACAAATGCAGGACAAGACCACGAGGCTTGCTGACATCTCGTCCCAAGTGGGCCTCACCATTCACAAACAGAAAACAAAGACAATGAGGCTGAACGCAACCAGGGAAGAACCAGTCTTGCTTGCTGGCACCCCGTTGGAGGAGGTGGAGTCCTTCACCTATCTCGGGAGCATCATAGACAAAAAAGGCGGCACTGATGCAGATGTCAGAGCACGAATCGGTAAAGCCAGAGCAGCCTTTCTCCAGTTGAAAAAAGTGTGGAGTTCCAGAGAGCTGTCACAACACACCAAAGTCCGGATTTTCAACTCCAATGTAAAAGCAGTTCTCCTATATGGAGCAGAGACATGGAGATTGACAAAAACCACAGTCAACAGAGTACAGACCTTCATGAACAGTTGCCTTAGAAGAATTTTGAAAATCCACTGGCCAGAGAAGATCAGCAACGTCAGACTCTGGGAGAGAACAGAGCAGATAACAGCAGAGAATGAAATTGGGCGAAGAAGATGGGGATGGATCGGTCACAGTCTGAGAAAGCCAGCTTCCAGTATCACTAGGCAGGCATTGTCATGGAACCCCCAGGGAAAGAGGAAAAGAGGTAGGCCGAGAAACTCCTGGCGTCGAGACCTCCAAGCAGACATCAAGAGACTGGGAACCACCTGGAGTAGAATCGAAGGAGAAGCACAGGACAGGAGTTGCTGGAGGTCTCTCGTCGACGGCCTATACCCGGGTAGGGGTGACAGGCGTAAGTAAGTAAGTAAGTAATCATGGTGCATCATGTCAGAGTCTGCTGGAAATTGTTGTTTTGAGTGCTAAAAGTATAATGGCGCACTATGCGAGATGGGCTCTAAACAAGTGCAGCTAGTCCTACAAAGTCAGACATGAACTAGCTCATACAGTCATAACAGAATTTGCCTCACTAGCTAAGCTGAGTGAAAGGGATACTGTTTTTGTCCCCTTCAAACGTATCCCCCACTTGCAAAGCAAATCTGCATAGCTCTGTCTCCCATCTGTATAAATGGCTGCATGCTTGTGTGTCTGTGATAGTGCCTGCGTATGTGTGTGTATGTCAGTGTGCTGGTCTGTTAAAGAATGGGTGGTTGAATTAAGTGTTTGCAATTAAGATGTAGACATATGGAACCTAAACAACACTTTAGGGGTGTGTAACTGTAATGTCTCTTATGATCATGAGGGGCAGCACATAAAATGCTCACCTTGCCTAGATGTGTTCTGACTGACTGTAGTGAACTGAGCTACCTATACATGTACTATGATAATACTAATAGTATACTATTGTTGCAGATCATAACAGCGTATTACATCCTGCTAGAATAATAATAATAATAATACCGTTATTATATATAGGTGCTTTTTCTCAATTTTTGGGCAAATCGACTCAAAGCGCCGCGAACTGAAACCCAACACGCACACTCATGTAACAGACACGGATTTACACGATTTAAGACAAACACAGTACAAGACAGACGAAGGGCCAGTTCAGCTACTGAAGTTACAGAGATTTTTGATCGCTTGTATTTGAAATTTGTAAAGTGGCCTGAAACCGGTATCAAAGTGTGGGGGGTGAAAGAACCGGTGTACCAGGAGAAAGAACCCCCGACGGTCCGCCCGAATTAACGGTGACACCAGAGGAGAAAAGTCCGACGCCGGAACCCGTTTTCGAACCTCGCACCTTTGGCATTGGTTGCAGCCGCCTTAACCACTGCGCCACGGACCGCCCCGGAAGGCACAACACAAGATTTCTTTACTTCACTGTCTGCGCAAATTTTTCTTAATAGTGATGAATTAATTATCACTCAAAAAGTTGAAGACATACAATGCTGACTGATGAACTCATTGTCATTCAATTCAGTATATTTCTGTAATCTAGCTACATGATGCGAAATATCTAGTAAAAATAACAAAAATTACCAACTCAGATGCGGGTCAATCGGTTTTCATGAAACTACCATTTTCTTATCAATACCCTCGGAGATTGTCTGGAAGACTTCTTGCATGGAAAATATAAAGTTTTAAGCTTGTCTGTTCACAAACACTGGAGATATCAGTATTTACATATAATACACACACACACACACACACACACACACACACACACAGTGCTTGGCAAACAAGTGTTTGTTCTATAGACTGGTGTACCACGACATGACATCATTTCTCATTTCAAGAAACATCAGACCAGGTCTCACCTGATGTCATTTGCATTGGGCACACAATCATGCTACTGAACGCACTCCGGTGCATCCTATTACAAAGTTGTTACTATTATAGGAACAACAAAATGTGACAAATGCTCATTAAACGTAAAACTGAAGCACTTCCATTTGGCTAAACTCTACCATTTTTATTTTTATTTACAGTGTCTCTTTAATAGATCTGTCTGTACAGTTCTTATTTCAAAATGACTAGAAGTAGAAGTAGAAGCTATCTTGATGATTTTGTAGCCCTCAGAAATAGATAAGTGTTTGGCAGACAAACTTTTGGCACAGCATCAAATATTAAATAGTAAAAATGTAGACTTGCTAGGAATTTATTAATATTATTTGAAGTGGTATTTATTGAATTGAGGTTTGTACTTTTATTTATGGCCTAGTCTAGACATCTTAGTCTATTTTAAGTTGTCGGTTCAATATTGCACTTTTGAACGATGTAAATCATATGTTTGTAATGTAATTGTGCAAGATTCAGAATCAGATGGTGTGTATAAAATGTGTGTGTGTGCGCGTGTGCGTGTCTTAAATCACCCTACTCCAGGCAGTAAATGATTAATAGTTTGCAATATTTCTTTGTATTCTTAGTATGCCTTAAAATAATGCCAGACAAAAGGGCTAACTTAAATTATGAAGTTTGATTGTTGTAAATGAAAGACTTTTCTGCTTTCCTTTGTACACGGTAAATTTCTTTCTGTTGCATTCAAAAGGCAGTGGAACCTCTGGCATGGTGCCTGCTCACCTGGATTGTAAAGAGAAGAGTAGAAAAGTCTTAGTTGAAGCAAGGCAGATTTTAGCAGTGATTGCCTGTCATGCAGCAAATTGCTGTATGTAGTACTTGTAGTAACTTGTTTATTCTGTGGAGAGGAGTCATACTGAGAACCCACCTTTCATTATTCTAGATGCCGATGTCAGGTGCATGTTTCAGCATTTAGACAGCAGGAAAGCTGCTGGTCCAGATAACATTTTTCCATGCTTACTCAGAAACTGTGCGGACCAGCTCTCGGGCGTCTTTACTGACATTTTCAACATGTCTCTCTCTCAGTGCACTGTTCCTCAGTGTTTCAAAAGGTCCACCATTATTCATGTTCCGAAAAAATCCAAAGTATCCTCCCTAAATGACTACAGACCGGTCGCTCTGACCTCAGTTGTCATGAAGACGCTTGAGCGCCAGATCCTCCGGTTTCTGAGAACATTTTCCGACCCTCTGCTGGATTGTTTTCAATTCGCGTATCGCGAAAAACGTTCCGTGGAGGATGCGGTGTCACTTGGTTTGTTTTATGTTTTACAACACCTTGAAATCCCAAACACCTATGCCAGAATTTTATTTGTTGATTACAGTTCTGCTTTTAACACCATTATTCCAAATTGTACCAGAAGATCCAGCAAATCGGAGTTCCAGAGGCATTGTGCCTCTGGACCCTCGATTTCCTGTTGATGAGACCACAGGTCGTTAAAATTGGTGGAAATGTGTCATCCACCCTCACTTTATCCACGGGCACGCCTCAGGGGTGCGTGCTCTCCCCTATGCTCTACTCCCTGTTTACTTATGACTGTGCTTCATGCCATGCCAGTACTAAAGTTCTGAAATTTGCAGATGACACCACAGTGGAAGGGTGCATTACAAACTCAGACGAATCCGCTTACCGTAGTCAGGTTGAGACTCTAATTAGTTGGTGTAATAACAACAACCTTGAACTGAACTCTGGCACAACAAAAGAAATGATTGTGGACTTTAGAAAGAAACAGTCCCCTCACCCTCCCCCTCTTGTGATCAATAGTGAAATCATTGAAACAGTCCAGAACTTTAAGTTTCTTGGCACTACCCTGTCATGTGACCTGAAGTGGGAGGAAAACACTCGCCTCATCGTCCAAAAAGCACAGCAGCGCTTGTTCTTCCTGCGACGTCTGAAAAGTTTCGGTCTCGGTGCCCACATGTTGATGCAATTCTACTGAACTGTGATTGAGAGCGTGCTCACCTTTTCGATCACGGTTTGGTATGGTTCCATCACAGCCAAAGAGAAAATCAGACCGAGTAGGGTGGTCAAGACTGCTTCAAAAATCATAGGCAGAGATCTTCCTTGCCTGGACTCACTGTACCAGCAGCGTCTCTTACATAGAGCAAGTCTTATCTCCAGTGGTTCCACCCACCCCGGCAATGAGCTTTTCCAAATTTTACCATCAGGGCGCAGGTACAGGTCCATCAGTACCAGGACCAGCAGATTCCGCAACAGTTTTTTCCCTCTGGCTGTTCACGCTCTCTCTGATCAACTGGACTAATTGGAGAGAGCGCGAGTGGCGAGTGAGAACGAATGTGTACAGTCAGTTTTTAACTGAATCAGATGTTACTCTGTGTGTGTGTGTGTGTGTGTGTGTGTGTGTGTGTGTGTGTGTGTTTAGTCTTAGTTACTGACATCAAGACAAATTCCAATGTTTTTATTGTTTTGTACATGTATGGAAACATATGACAATAAACTATCTTACCTTATTTTTTATTGATTTCTCTTTCATTTTTCAGCAATATGAAATTCAGTGGTATACCTGTCTTGTTCATACCTGGAAATGCAGGCAGTTACAAACAAGGTACATACATACATCTATGCTTGTGTCTATCATTATTTGTTGTTTGAATATTAACTCATTCAGCCCCGACACACAACAGCAAGATATGTATCAACCATGATAGTTCAAGGGTGGTGCCAGAATAGCTTGGCGCCTATAGGCCTAACTCCAAAATGTGGGTATTTCATACCTGGGGCGCAGTGAGTTAAAAGGATCATGTTATTACCGGCCTTTCCTGATTTTTCCTATTAAAATAAACCACATCTGTGGACATGCCTAATGGTAAACTATGTACCTAAAAAAAATGTAATTAAAAAAACAACAGCTAAATATTCTTATTTATTTTTTTTTTAACTTTGACGAAAATGCTTTCAGTGGATTCATGGAAGGTCAGATGGTAACATTCATACCTATTTATTACAAAGTGCATTACAGGCAGTCAACGATATAGTTGTTATTTTTAAATAATTTGTATCACATGTCAACATCATTCTGAGCACAGAAGTAAGATCGCTCTACAAAATACCCAAATCGTTTTGGAAATAAATGCGCCTCTTTTCTCCCAGAACAAAATTACAACAGCCTTCGATTATCCATTTGTGTACTTACTATTCTTTCAGGTATGTCAAAAGGATTTCACTAGAATAAACTCTTGATTTACCTCTTTGCATACTAAGTAACTTTTCTGTATTATATACTCTGCCACTAAGTAATTCTGTTTAAAACCCATTCAGCCCTGACGCACTACAGCAGGAGATGGGCGCCAAGCTAATCTGGCACTACCCTTGAATTATGATGGTCGATCCATCTCCTGCAAAAGGTGCATAGTCGTTAGATGACTCCTCCAAAAATTGGGAAATACATGCGTCGGACTGAATGAGTTCATTTTTTCATCCCGTGCGCATGCCAAGTGACTGCTTGTAATGACCCATGTATTCAGCACTAACAATAGCCAGACACATGGTCTGCAAGTAAACCTTGGCTGGACAGATCTCACCGCCCATAGTGTGCTACAGGAATTTGTTGCCAGCAGCTGGAGCCGCCACCCGTAGTTTTGAATGAAATCTAAAGTAGCGCTAGAGCTTGAATGGAGGGTGGTGGGTGTTTTTCCTATCAGCATGATTCTTCTTCTTCTCGAACGCCGTCACACTTGGAGTTTGGCTCTCAAAATGAAATCTGTGGTCTTCTGTAGCGCCTCCACAGGCCCGTACAGTTTCTCTTGTAGAGTGGCGGGCTTCGGCCACATCTCCTCCCTCAGCGGCTGGTGGTTCCCACAGTCCTGGAGGATGTGCTCTGCGGTCTATCAGCATGATAATAAATTAGCTATTTTTTAGGGGAATAAAACTCCTGAAATACACACTCCAGTACACTCTTGTAAGATTTATGGTACAGTCCGTTTTTTCTTTAGCCGTTTTTGATAATGAGGACATTACATTTTGTATGGTCATAATTGTTTGCAGTTCGGTCTCTTGGATCTGTGTCCTTGAGGATGTCGGAGAAACCTGGAATTAAGTTTCACTTCAACTACTTTGTGGTCAACTTTGATGAGGTGAGCAGATGAATCTACATACTCTCGTTCTAAAGCACAAAATTTTAACCCATTGACTGTTGCTGGAAAAGATGCATAAGGTTACATGATGTCTACTGCCAAGTGGTATTGGGTAAGGGTTAACTCATTCGGCCTGATGGCTGTATTTCCCAAATTTTGGAGGCATCATCTAATGACTATACACTAGTTGCAGGAGATGGATCGACCATGATAATTCAAGGGCAGTGCCAGGTTAGCTTGGCGCTGACACCACCCTTGAATTATCATGGTCGACCCATCTCCCTTTGTAGTGCGTCAGGGCTGAATGGGTTAAGGTGTTGTTTTGTTTTGAACACTAGGAAAAGAATCTTGATAATAATATAATATTTTAATCTATAACTTTTTTTTTGGTAACCTATGTCCTTTTATCTTGCAGGAGTTTTCTGCACTTTATGGAGCTGTTCTTCAGAGACAAACAGGTACAGGCACATATTGTTATCCTTACTCTTCCGCAAAACTAGATCTGTACCGGTATTTTGACAGTATTTTTATGTCATACCGGTATTTTGTTTCAGTATGCAGGCAGCGGCAGATATCACAGTTCCACACCATTATTACTCAACCAGGCTCGCTGTCTCTCTCTCTCCCTCCCCCTCTCTCTCTCTCTCTCCCTTTCTCTCTCTCTCTCTCTAGTAACAGGGACTTAAAAATCTTTCTATGGATGTGTTTAAACAGTGCTGTGGCAGTCAGACATTTTCACTTAGTTTTATGCCACGTTAAGTAAATAGTGATTAACTTTCGTAATTGGAACTGTGAAATATTACAGACTGTTTTGACATTGGCTGTGTGTTTTGCCTTTGTGGCAGCACACTGAGAACTGTTTGACTACGGAAGTGACCTTCTGGTCTTTAGCCAATGAATTGTCTTTTCCTGCTTTCTTCGGTGGACTAGTTATCTTGGCATTAGAGACCTAACCGTACTGTGTGTGTATGTGATCCCATTTTGAGATCATCGTTGCTTTTTACAGTGACTTTTACCTTGTGTGCGAATTGACGAGAAGCGATGCTGAAAGCTTCAAATAACGTACAGCCACTTGGACTGAAAATCGGACACCTTAATATTTTTCACCTGTTTCACAAGGTTCCCGATATTCGTTTATTTTTAAATGAGCCATTGCACTTCCATCTCTTTCGTCTCATGGAATCATGTCTTGGCCTAAACATCAGTGATGATAGCATACTTATTCCTAACTTTTCTCTAATCCGGTGTGACCCAGACTACCCTGGACACACTGGAATAGCTATCTATATACATATCTCTATCTGAAATATGGTGCGCAGATCTATGTGAAGACCTCGAGTCCAGAGAGCTGGAGTGTGTATGGCTGGAGGTGAAAATACCACATTTTTCTCCCATTCTTGTCACCTTTATGTACAGAAATACAGCTGCTACTGCTGACTGGTATGACGACTTTGTACAGGTAATGGATAAAGTGAACGACACTGGTAAATATGTTCTCATTCTGGGAGACTTTAACATCAATATGCTGAAAGCCAAGCCTACATGGCAATCAACGATTACTCTTTTCAGGCTAAACTTACTTTACTTACGCCTGTCACCCCTACCCGGGTATAGGCCGTCGACGAGAGACCTCCAGCAACTCCTGTCCTGTGCTTCTCCTTCGATTCTACTCCAGGTGGTTCCCAGTCTCTTGATGTCTGCTTGGATTTTTTTTTTTTTTTTTTTTTCAGGCTAAAGCAGATGATTAAATCTCCAACACGAGTATCACACTCTGCTGCCTCCATCATCGACCACATTTACACTAATAACCCAACAGCAGTAGCGGAAACTAATGTTTCTTTATTAGCCCTTAGTGACCACTTTCCCATCGCCTGTACATGGTCGTGCAAGCTGCCCGCAAAATAAAGTTGGAAGCAACACTCGTACATAATGTACAGATCGTTTAAAAAGCTTAATACTGATGCTTTCTTACATGATCTAAGCTACGCAGGATTTGATCATGTGTATAACTGCGCTGACCCTGATAATGCGCTCGCTATATGGCTTGATCTGTTCCTCGGGGTGCTGAATAAACACGCGCCACTAAGAAGGAAGCGAGTTTTGATGCCGCGAGCCTCCCTCCTGGGTAACGGAGGAAATCAAACAAACTATGGAGGCATGAAACTCCGCTAAACGAGAAAAGAACTTCCCTGAGTTTAAATGTTTGCGTAACAAAGTTAAGTATTTAGTTCGAGAAGCTCAAAAGTCATTTGTGGAAAAAACAACTGAGAATAAAAAGTCTCCTGCTTCTGTTTGGACTTCTTTGAATACTCGAACAAACAACTTGCGCAGGCAGACTCCTACCATTCCACACAAACTCTCTGCAGAAAGCATAAACAGTTTCTTTCTCTCAGCTCGAAAAACGCTGCTTACTTCCAACAGCCCTGATCCGTCAGCGTATGTAATATCAGATCAACTGTCCATGTTTTGCCAGGAACGATTATCGTCCGATGGTAAGTTCAATATCCCCTTTATCGCTGTTCTCTAAGCCAGGCGTTATATAATGTGCCTTAAGAACAAGACATCTGCTGGTGGGGACGGTATAAATGGTATATACTCTATATATCACTGCCTTATATTGTCAAGCCCCTCACTTACATTTTTAACTTATGCATACACTGTACAATACTTTGTTTCCTCAAAACACATTACCGATGACATTACAGTAAGGAAAAGGTTCTTACTCTTAGCTAGACTAATTTTAGCCAAAATTGTTGTATACGTATATAGCAGTGTTGGCAGGTGAGGGGCACCATAGCATAGGCGGTAACCCGAGTAGCCTCCCTTCCATCCCATCCGGGCATGTGCCCAGCGGAAGCTCACCAGTCGGTTTCTTTGCTAGACAATGGAAGGTTGTGTACATCAGTGTCTCTAGTTTCGGACTGTGTAAACTTAAGCTGTGGAAACCTTTGTGTTTCTTTGGAGGTGTTAACCCTATGCTGTGCCTTGTGTTAGGCTTGGACGCTTTAACCTGTGGGATTCCTCATCGGGTTTTGTGCCTTAGACCTGACGAGACGGCGGCGCCTTGTGAACTGTGCTCACTCGCTCGAGGCCGGTTTGGCCATAGCGTGTTGCGCTCTCCCTGTGTCCTGACTTTCTGCTTCGCTCTACTGCTAGCCTCGGAGTGCCCTGTGTTAGGCTTGGACGCATCCTGTGATTTCGCGGTGGTGTTCCCAGCTTCAGGGACTGGTCATGTTGTGACGACTGCGTGGTCTCCGCTCACGGACCGTGGACTGGGTCGAGCCTGCCTTCGCCGCCATTGCTGTTGGGCTTCGCCGCGGTGCACTGGTTGGTCTGCGACCTTTGTGGGTTCCCCTGCTTCGTCATTATGGCAAGGTAAAACCTCGGTTATTGCCTCTGTCCGGCGCTCAAGGGAAGGGGTAGAGCGCCGGGCGTCAGCATACGCCGTGCACTTCACTTCGTTTGTTCGCACGGATTTGTATTGCAGGCCTGCGGGGGCACGCTCGCTCGTATTTCATTGTGCACTATGTTTTGCAGTTGGCAAGTCCACACCTGCTCACAATGTGGACAGTTCCAATGGCCTAGTGACGGACATGCTATTTGTCTACCCTGTTCAGCCTGCACCTCCACTCACCCGTGCCTGTCTGCGCCCCCTGGCTGGAAGAACAGTGGACCCAGCTATGGAGCTTCTACCACGCGAACGGCTGACACAAGCACGGGAAAGGGGTCCAACACCGGTAAGCCCCACAGACCCAACGAGTGGCCCTTACCAGGTTGTAGAGCCTTCAACGCCGTGGCTTAGGCCGCGAGTCCGAGCTCTAGCGCCAGCAGCCACCACAGTCCCGTCGAGTGGTCTCTGCCCGGTTGTGCCGTCTGTTTCGGTGCGAGATAAGACACGAGAGCGAGCTCCAGCGCCGGTAAACGTCACAGACCCGACAAGTGCTGCTTTCCAGGTTGTGGAGCCTCACCCGCCGCGCGCTCCTAAGGCAAGAGGTCAGCGCTCCAGACAGGACGTTCGGGGACCTCGACCAGATGAGCAGGCGTGCCGGACGCACTCCCGCTCATCAACAGGAAGCAGTAGGCAAGGCGGGGCGTCCCGACGAGATGACTCGTCCCGTCCACGAACGGAGCGGATCCACGCTACTCGCCGCCAGTCGCGCTCGAGGGACAGGTCACCTCGCCGACGGACTGCTTCCCGCATCTCAGTTGCTAGCCGGCCCTCACGGGCGAGTACCAGGTACAACCCGCCACCGGCTGTTCGTCCTACCACGACACGTCCTCAGGACTCGGGACTGACCACTCGCATGCCACGCCGGCGTTCGACATCCACGCTTAGACACCACCCTCAGCGACGCTCCTGCTCCAGGCGTTCCCGCTCCCCCCGCCAGAGCCGCTTTCCGCGGGACAGCAGGTCACAACGACGTACCTTGGGCTCGTCGCGGAATTCTTTATGGAAACCATCGCCGATTCACCCCGCGTGGCACCGCTCCCCTGGGGGACGGTCTCCTCCCAGGGTGACATCTTCCCGGGACACCACGGACATAAACTCTACCCACCGTCGTGCAGCGGAGTTACCCCCCTCCCCCGCACTTCACGTGTAGAGGACGACGCCCTCAGTTTAGCCCCTGAGGACTCGGTGTCTGCTCTCCTTCGAGATGACAGCCCCTCCCGGTCCGGTCCTTCTCAAACTGATGAAGATTTACATCCGTCGTCCGTCGGACATAGGTTAGAGACATCGCGCCCTAGACGAGGCGGCGTGACTCATCTCGGCTTGCCCCCCTGCGGAGGACTGCCCACCTCCTCCTCCCCCCCCCCCCCCCCCTTGCTTAAGTGGAAAGCCTCGGTCTTCATTGATGCGGAGCGCCATGCCAAGAGGTTCAAGTCTCTTCCCCAACTGCCGGGTTTCCGCAACCTACGGGAAGCATTCTCCGCACATCTCACGCAGGGCTCCTTTGGCTCCTCCGGATTCTTCTCAGACGCCAGGTGGCTGACAGATTTGGACATTTCCTTTCGGCAGTCCTGGTATGCAGGCCATGCACAGAACTTCGCCTGCCCCCTGCCGAAACCGGACCACCCGGCCCTGTCCTTGGCAGATGCTTCCACGCGACGGACACTCCTCCCCAGAGTGGATCAGACAGCGACCCTCATCCGTAACGCTCTGGCCTCGGCGGGATTCCTAGACCTACTGATGCAAGCCATTGTTCGCTGCGTCGAAGATGCATAGCATCCATCTCTCTCGCTGCTGTTGGGAGACTTGCTAGCCCTGGTGGTCTCGGGTAACCGTGCCGCTTACCACACCTGTGTCAACGCCATGGCAGCGGCCGCCAACTGTGACCTGCTGCGTCGGGATGCCCTCCTCCACACCTGCTCTCTCCCTAACGACGTGAAGCTTCAACTTTGTCAGGCACCCCTCGGTGGAGAACTCGCCATGCCATCCCAGCCTCCTTTCAGCCAGCCCGCAGGGCCCTGGGTCGCGCCCTGTGGTCCGCTAGACCCGCCGCTCGTCCCTTCACCAGAGGTGGACGTCTCCCCCCCCCCCCCCCCCCCCCCCCCAGACCTCCGGCTTTCCCTCGCGCCCGTCCTCTCTCCAGCTCCGCCTCCACCCCCCCCCCCCCCACCCCTCTGAGGACCTGGCCCAAGCCTGCCCGACGCCCCGGGTGGGGCAGGGCCCACTGACCGTCTCGCTCTTCGGCCCCCACCGTCCGCTTCGGGGCCTCCTGTCAACAGGAGGCTGGCGCTTCACAGCGACACGTGGCGGTCGCCGGTGTGGACCTTGGTTCCGACAGACCAGCTCAAAGCCAAGGCCTTGTGCAGCGAGGTAGCCGCCTTACTTCAGAAGGCCGCCACAGAGGTGGTGATGCGACACGACTCCCCAGCTTTCTACAGCCGGCTCTGCGTAGTGCCCAAGCCAGGCGGCAAGTGGTGTCCCATTATGGACCTCTCAGCGCTAAACAAGTTCATCGTCACGCCATCCTTTCGCATGTAGACTGCCCGGGCCCTTCATTTCGCAGTGCAGCCTATGGACTTTGCCATCAGCCTGGACTTTTCAGATGCGTATCTTCACGTTCTCATGCACCCAGCCTCCAGACGTTATTTACGCTTCGCCTTCGAGGGTGTTGTCTACCAGTTCCGTACCCTGCCCTTCGGCCTCAACCTCAGTCCTTGGGTCTTTACTCGCATCATGGACGCGGTGGTAGCCAGAGCCCGACAGATGTCCTCGAGCCCCACGTCGAACTACCTGGACAACCTTCTGCTGAGGAACCAGGCCGAGTCCGCCTTAAAGGAAGACCGAGATGCACTGCTCGTGCTCCTCGACACGCTGGGTTTCCTGGTCAACATGGGCAAGTCCGACCTCATACCGTCGCGCCACTTCGTGCACTAAGGGATGGAGTTCCGCACTGACCTCAACTGCATCCGGCTTCCGGAGCAAATCTAGCGCAGCAGATTCCCAGGAGACGGTGATTCCCACCAGGCAGTGGCTTCAGCTTCTGGGACTGATGGGTGCGGCAGCGGATCTGCTCCCCTTAGGATGTCTCTACTCCCGTCCGCTGCAGCTACACCTCCTCTTTCACTGGTGACCTTCAATGTCCGACCTCGAGGCCCCAGTTCCGGTCCTACCGATGCTCCATCCTCGTCTCCTTCGCTGGGCAGATTCAACCTGGCTCGCAATGGGAGTTCCCCTTTACTCGCCGCCTCCCACACTATCCCTCTGCGTCGACGCAAGCTCACTGGTTGGGGCGCGAACATGCTTCCGTTGTTCACGAAGGCCTCCAGCCTGTGGCCCCCGGATTTGCTGACCCAACACATCAACTGGCTGGAGCTGAAGGCGGTCTGGCAAGCCCTCCTTGCGTGGGAATCCCGTATACAAAATCAGGAGCTACTGGTGCTTTTGGACAACTCCACAGTCGTCGCCTACATCCAGAAGCAGGTTGGGACCCGTTCTCCATCCCTCTGCATCCTCCTCTACCAGGTGCTCCGGTGGTGCGAACATCAGGACATCTCTCTCCGCGCGCGGCACATTCAGGTCACCTGAATGTTCTAGCTGACTCCCTCTCCCGACGCAGCCAGCTTCTACATACCGAGTGGTCGCTTTGTCCAGACATTTTTCGGATGATCGGCGCTGCCAGGGAGACACCCAGGGTCGACCTGTTCGCGACGAGATGGAATCGCCAGCTCCCTCTCTTTGTCTCGCCGATTCCAGACCCTCTTACCTGGGCAGTCGACGCTCTCTCCATCCCATGGGACGGTCTGGTTGCCTACGCCTACCCTCCTACGGTGCTCGTCCCCAAGGTCCTACTCAAGCTCAGAGGGTGCAACGCGATCCTGTTCCTGGTGGCCCCGTTCTGCTGGACCAAGTCGTGGACGACCGACCTCCTGAACCTCGCCACAGACCCCCCGCTTGCCGCTTCCCACCCCACGCACGATGCTCAAGCAACCACGTCAGCCGCTGTACCACCCGTGCCCCGAACATCTCCTTCTCCACGCCTGGAGGTTGTCCAGCAAGCCCTCGCCTGTAGAGGCTTCTCAGGTGCGGCAGTGGACACGATCGCTACAGCCCGCAGAAGCTCGACCAGATGAGTCTACGAAGGCAAGTGGCGAGTCCTCTGAGCCTGGTGTGGCGTTTAAAAAGGCAATGCATATAGTACAATACTTTTCCTGTGGCGCTTAAAAAGGCAAATGTTGTTCCTATACCCAATACCTAAGATACTTCACTTATGCCTGTCACCCCTCCCCGGGTATAGGCCGTCGACGAGAGACCTCCAGCGACTCCTGTCCTGTGCTTCTCCTTCAATTTTACTCCAGGTGGTCCCCAGTCTCTTGATGTCTGCTTGGAGGTCTCGACGCCAGGTGTTTCTCAGCCTGCCTCTTTTCCTCTTTCCCTGGGGGTTCCATGACAATGCCTGCCTAGTGATACTGGAAGCTGGCTTTCTCGGACTGTGACCATTCCATCCCCATCTTCTTCGCCCAATTTCATTCTCTGCTGTTATCTGCTCTGTTCTCTCCCAGAGTCTGATGTTGCTGATCTTCTCTGGCCAGTGGATTTTCAAAATTTTTCTAAGGCAACTGTTTATGAAGATCTGTACTCTGTTGAATGTGGTTTTTGTCAATCTCCAAGTCTGTGCTCCATATAGGAGAACTGCTTTTACGTTGGAGTTGAAAATCCGGACTTTGGTGTGTTGTGACAGCTCTCTGGAACTCCACACTTTTTTCAACTGGAGAAAGGCTGCTCTGGCTTTACCGATTCGTGCTCTAACATCTGCATCAGTGCTGCCTTTTTGGTCTATGATGCTCCCGAGATAGGTGAAGGACAAGCAAGACTGGTTCTTCCCTGGTTGCGTTCAGCCTCATTGTCTTTGTTTTCTGTTTGTGGATGGTGAGGCCCACTTGGGACGAGATGTCAGCAAGCCTCGTGGTCTTGTCCTGCATTTGTCGACGAGTGTGGGACAGTAAAGCCAAGTCGTCTGCAAAATCGAGGTCGTCAAGCTGTGTCCACAGTGTCCACTGTATTCCACTTTGTCTGTGCTCTGTGGTCCTCTTCATGACCCAGTCTATGGCCAGTAGGAAGAGGAACGGAGACAGCAAACACCCCTGCCTGACACCGGTTCTGACCTGGAGCTCCCTGGTGAACTGCCCTTCGTGGATCACGTGACATGTCATGCCATCATAGCAGGCGGACGAGCTTTGTGGATACACCGTAGTGTCGTAGGAGTTTCCACAGAGTCTCTCGGTCCACGCTGTCAAATGCTTTCTCGTAATCCACAAAGTTGACGTACAGCGGGGAGCTCCACTTCAGAGACTGTTCCACGATGATGCGGAGAGTGGCAATCTGGTCTGTACATGATCGGTTTTCCTGAATCCTGCTTGCTGGTCTCTCAGCTGGGGGTCAACGGAGCTCCTCATTCTCTCCAGGATGATCCTGTTGAAGACCTTTTCTGGTACTGACAGCAAGGTGATTCCTCTGTAGTTGGAACACTTGCTGAGGTCGCCTTTCTTGGGAAGCTTGATTAGGTACCCCTCCTTCCAGTCAGCCGGCATCACCTCCTCTTCCCAGATCTTTCCAAACAGTGGGTACAGCATCTCTACTGTTGTCTCTAGGTCTGCTTTCAGAGACTCCGCTGGGATGCCATCTGGCCCTGCTGCTTTGCCGTTCTTCAAAAATGCCACTGCTCTTCTGATCTCTTCCCGGCTGGGTCTGTCACAGCTGATGGGTAGGTCGGTCTCTGCTGGCTGGATGTCTGGGGTGGGGGGTCAGGTGGGCTGGGTCTGTTCAGTAATTCTTCAAAATACTCGGCCCATCTGTCAAGTTGGTCTGCTCTGTCTGCAATAGGCTTGCCTTCTTTGTCTTTTACTGGTCTTTCTGTATGGCCATACTTGCCCGACAATCTTCTGGTAATGTCGTAGAGCTGTTTCATGTTGCCGCGGGTCTGCATTGGGGGACTTGGGTGGGGTTAACTACTTTTTAGTTCCCAGGGTCACCCTGGTCAGCCCCACAGGTTTGGGTTTTCCTCTCTATTCTGGGGCATGTGTTTCTGTCTACCCTTTGTCCATTCACCTGTATTTGCCTTTTTAAAACTCTCCCTACTGTCTGCACTGCCTGTAGCTCTTGATATTGGATGTGTGTTGCTAAATGGTCTTAGCTTTATTTAGGCCCCATGTGTTAGGTTTATTTAACGTATTGGACCAGCTGGCGACATACATTCAATGTTCTGTTTAGGGTTTTTTTCACAAGCAGTGCAGGCACATCCTGAGAAAGTCTTGTTGCTGTCGGGACGTTAAGCAATGTACAATCACGTACAATCAATCTCGTGCGACTGTTGTTGACAACTACTTTCATTGCTTCCTCACTTCTATCTTCAAGGTCTGTGCGGACAGCCAGTCCTTGTGATGGTGTTTCCTGAACCCTACAGTGTCTTTACAGGTTGAGTTCAGCGCCTCTCTAACTGCCTTCCACTGCTGCTCTGTGGTGACCGCCTCCTCTTCATTTACTAGCTCCTGTAGCGCTTGAAACCGGTTGGACAGCACCAGTTTGAACTCTTCTCTCACTCCAGTCTCTCTCAGGAGGCCTACATTATAGCGCTGTCTTCTTGTTGTCTCTGTGCGGCTTTTCTTTATCTTGAGCTTTATTCTTAAGGTAAGCAGATGGTGGTCTGAGGCGAAATCTGCTCCCCTCCTCACTCGAACATCTTGAAGGGATCTTCTAAATTTCTTGCTAATGCAGATATGGTCTATTTGGTTCTTTGTAGTATGGTCAGGTGAGACCCAAGTTGCTTTGTGTATTTTTCTGTGTGGGAAGATGCTGCCTCCAATGACAAGTCTGTTTAGAGCACAAAAGTCCATAAACCTCTCCCCGTTCTCACTCATCTCCCCTAGTCCCTGTCTCCCCATCACCTCTTCGTATCCGGTGATGTCCTCCCCTATTTTGGCATTAAAATCGCCCATGATGATGGTGATGTCTCGCTCCGCACATTTGTCCACAGCACTCTGGAATCGGTCTAAGAACTCTCGTTTCTCTTCCTCGTCATTAGTGGGCGCATAACACTGGATGATGATCAGCTTGATCTTTTTCTTGGTTCTAAAGGCTGCTGTGATAATTCTTGGACCAAGAGGTTCCCAGACCATCAGATCTCTCTGTGCCACTGGTGACAGCATGAATGCAACTCCTTCTGTATGGGTGGGGGGGGGGGGGGGGTGCATTCTCCTCTTCATGACCTGAATACAGAATCATCTCCCCACTTAACAGCCTTTTCTGGCCAGACTGCGTCCATCTGGCTTCACTGATCCCTAGCAGGGAAAGGTACTTTTGCATTTCCGCTTCTATCTGGGCGGCCTTGCTGCTCTGGTACATAGTCTTGACATTCCATGTGCCCATGGTTGTGCCCCTGGATAGAGAGAGGCGGCTCAGTCCTGTGGCTTCCGAAGACTTCCGGCTTTCACCACAGGACGTCATAAATCTTCTGGTAGAAGAACCTTCCTCCTCCAGGAAAGGAATTTCTGTTTGTCTTTTTGTCGGCATTTTTGTAGCTATTTCCTTATTTGCAGGGTGGGGAAGCTACCCCGATGCCCAACCCCCTTACTAGGAGGACCAGGGGTTTTCTGTCGGGGTCACCTTCCCTTAGACCATGTTGGTTCACGACACCTTATTTCATTCGGTGCACCCCTCTCGCTAGGGACCCCCTATCCACCACCCAGGGGACGCGCCTCAACGCCATATGGTCCCAACGCGAGGACCAAATATACTACTGATGTAAATAACCTTTGTCCCATTTCTCTTCTGTCTGTTTTATCAAAGCCACTTGAGAAGCATGTCCAGAAGCATCTTCTGCAGTACCTCGAAGAACGGTCCTTGTTAAATAAGTTCCAGTCCAGGTTTAGACCTAAACACTCATGCCACTCAGCATTAGTACGTATGATTGATTCATGGCTAGATAACATTCTTGGACCTGAAAAAAGTGTTCGATCTTATAAATCCCCACCCAGGTCTGCCCTGGGGGACTTGGGTGGGGTAACTACTTTTTAGTTCCCAGGGTAAACCTGGTCAGCCCCACAGGGTGGGTTTTCTTTTGTATTCTGGGGCATGTGTTTCTGTCTACTCTTGGTCCATTCACCTATATTTTCCTTTTTCAAACTCTCCCTACTGTCTGCACTGACTGTAGCTCTTGATATTGGATGTGTGTTGCTAAATGTTCTTAGCTTTATTTAGGCCCCATGTCGTAGGTTTATTTAACGTATTGGACCGGCTGGCGACATACATTCAATATTCTGTTTTTTTGGGGTTTTTTTCACAAGCAGTGCAGACACTTCCTGAGAAAGCCTTGTTGCTGTCGGGACGTTAAGCAATGTACAATCAATCAATCAATCGATCTTATAAATCATGAAATCTTACTGAGGAAACTTAATGTTTATTTCAACAACAGCAGCCAGTCAGCCCTTTCATTTTTGAACTCTTACCTTTCTGCGAGAACACAAGCTGTCTATCTAAATGGCAACTATTCCACAGAGGGTAAGGTGGAGCTTGGTGTTTCTCAGGGTTCGCTTCTGGGTCCATTGTTATTCTTTATCTTTATTAATGATTTACCACTACACATCACATGTGCTAGTGCTGAGTGTGACATGTTTGCTGACGATTCAGCGCTACATGCATCCAGTAAAACTGTAGCTGACATAACCAAATCCTCCAGCAGAGTCTACAAAAAGTCTCTGAATGGTGCAGTAGCAATAGAATGATAGTCAATCCAACTATAACAAAACGCATGCTATTGCTAGTCACAACACGTCAGAAACAGCAGCAAACTCTCATTTTGAAGCTGTCCCCATAGAGCAAGTACAGCAGCACCGTTTACTAGGGGTAACTGTAGATAACCAACTCAGTTCGCAACCTCATCTTATACACATCGGAATGACAATTTCAAAGAAATTATTTTTACTGTCTAAACTGAAAGCGGTCATTAATTTGACTACACGTAAACTATTTTTCAATGGATACATCAAGCCCCACATTGATTATGCCTCGACAGTTTGGGACGGCTGCAGTGAGGTCCAGTTTAAGAAAATAAATTCGCTATACAGAAGAGCAGCCAAATTAATTATTCTTAGTTCCTCTCTATCCACTGAGGCGAGGCTTGAGGCAGCTTGACTCCTTTCTCTTTGGCAAACACTTAGTATTTAACAAGTGCGTACTAGTGCACAAAGCTCTTTAACAGTAAGGCCCACGGCTACTTATCGGAAATCTTTACTCTTACTGAGAAGAGATACAGAACTTCTCAGAGCAGCCTGAGTATAAAGCGGCCCCGCATTGATTTGTATAAATCCAGTTTGTCATACTCAGGTGGTTCCCTGTGGAAATCCCTTCCTCCGCATCTAAAACAAGTTAATTCCCTAGCTGCGTTTAAAGCAAAACTGTACAAGCATTTATCTAAGGCAATGTAAATTTAATTATCTGGTGTTGTCTAAAACATATATTCCTTTTTTATTATTTTAAATTTCTTTTTATGCAATTATTATTTTTGGATCATACCACTTGCGCTCACGTGCCGTTTTTGTGGGGGGGGGGGGGGGGGGGGGGGGTGCTTCCGTATGGGCCCGGTTGAAGGGATGCAGCGCAGGTGCACCGTTTATTCAAGCGATGTGCTTAGCATGTCATTTGAGTGAAGGTATCCTTATTCTTCAGAATGGCTGTGGCTGTGTCAGCCCACAGAGTGTACAACTGGTGCAAAGCGCCATGTCTCTGTCTGTGTTTGTGTGTGTCCATGTGTGGATCAGAGGATATGGTGAGTGGCTAAAGACACTGTTCACAGCAGCAGTGGCTTCTCTTGCAAAAGGGGATGAACTAAGGACAGTGAACCACCCTGTGTTTAGTTCAAAGTCTGTTTCCATATTTAATCTTTCACCTGTATAAATTGACTGTTGCAGAGTTTGTCCATGCCTGTGTGAAGAAGATACTGAGCCTGTATAAGTCTTCAAAAACACCGCCTACTTCAGTCATCCTGGTCGGACACTCCATGGTAAGTTTTGTAAAATGACAAATCAAAGAAGAACACCTTCAGCAATGAAAGTTGAACGCATAGATTCTTAAATCATTGTTTATGTGAAACATACTCATAAAATCTCACTCATGTGGTTTAAAAATTTTATCCTATGAACGAAAGCGAGTAGATAAGGTTTTATGACCAAAAAGAGTGAGAATCTAAGTATCGCCTGAATACAGATGTAAGAATCTATTTCTTATTTACCTTTTTGTTTGCAGTAATCCAAAGTGAGTTGATTTTCGGCACATGCCCGTGTAGCAGTTGTCTTCCTATATATTGATCAAAGGCAACGCTGGGGTGGGTTCTGCTTCTCGGCTTTTATTAGGACACGTAGGAAAAGTAACAATAATGATAATTCTTGTCCTGCAACAGAAACAATGCAATCATAAAACTAACAGTTGCAGACTACCAGTCATGAGTAGAACAGATGTACATCATACTCACTAAAACATGTAACTCCATGAAAACAATGTTCACCATCTTCAACATGGCACAAGTGTAAAAGATTGGAAAGTAGTAACCAACTAATTTCAGCTACAATACATGGTTTGATGAATTACTAAAGCTGACAATAACCAAAAACCACTACCCTAGATACATCAAGCTCAGGTAAATTACGGTAAGTCACATGCTGCAACAAAACCCCAAAATGATCAGCAAAACCCAATCTTACAATAAAAAGAGTGAAACCAACATAGCTTAGTTTCAAATACACAAGTACAGCAAAATATCAAATAATTGTATTTACAGAAAATGTGGTTCTCCAAAATCAAGATTGATACAGAAAATGTAGACATACAGAACAAGACAATAGATGTTGCTCCTTCAACAGCCAAGGTAAAAGTGACACATGGTTATGGCAAATAGCTGAACCGGTTTGTGTGAACACTGTTCACGTGCAGCACACAAACACATCTGGAAGTTTCCAGGCTGAACTAAAAGAGTTCAAAAAGGTTAAATTCAAAGGTCAAGGTTACAAGCTGACCAGCTGGTGAAACCAAGTGACATTACCTACTACAAGTTACTAAGGCAAACTCTCTCTCTCTCTCTCTCTCTGATACACAACTTATACACACCAAAATCAGACTACCACACCTGGAGAGCAACACGGTCGCCATTGTGGCTTGGCAAAGATCTTGACATAATTTACTTTGTTATGTGATGTTAGTACTTTGGATGCCAGACAAATGTTTCAACATGATGACATAGTAGTGCAGTGCATGACATACCATTTGTTACCATAAAATTATACCATTGCACGTGAGCTGAAACTAGTGAAAGTAAGTCAAGTTTCAATGGCACATGTGCTGTTACCTTTGTTTCCTCAAAAACATTAACGATGACATTAATGATGGGAAACGTACACTTAGCTTACCAATTTCAGCCTAAAAATCTGTTGTGTACCTACACAACCAGGGAGGCGACTTAAGGGCGCTGTAACCAGGTACCCTGAGTAGTCTCCCGTCCTTCCCTATCTGGTCATGTGCCCAGTGGTATCATGCCAGTCTGTTCGCTTAGCTTACCGGGAACGGTTGTGTTCTAGTCTACTGGACGTTTCGGCTGTGTACGGTTGTAACCGGTCGTGCCTTGGATTCTGGAGTTTACCTTGGATTATAGCGCTTGCCTTGGATTACCTTCGTTCCTGTGGGATTACGTGTGGGCGCTGGTGCTTCTGTTGGATTTTTGTGGCGGGTGCTGCTACTTAGATTATTGTGCTCTGCTGCCCCCGGTTGGTTCCTTGCCACCTTCGGGACTGGTCCCTCACCGGCTGCGCTGGCCATGGCAAGGTAAGGTCTCGGTCGTTGTCCTCGACTGGCGCTCGGTGTGCAGGGCGGCGGCACCGGCCGTGAGCTTTGCTGTTCATCAGAGCTATGATTCGTACGCGGGTGCACTCGTATTGCGTGGCTTCGAGGAGCCACGCCCGGTCGCCTCTCAACTTTGGCTATGTGCTACAGTTACCAAGTAGGCACCTGTATGTGGTATGCCTCCCCTGTTCCGGCTGTGCCTCCAGTCACACCTACGCCTTCTGGAATGAAGAGCAATGGTCACAGCTCTGGGGGTTCTATTGGCGCGAACGTCCTACGCCAACCAAGACCATCCACCCACTACCGCTTCCCCTGCCACCTCAGCAGAAGGAACTAGGCTCTGACGTTGGGGGATTGACTACCCGCTGGGCCCCGACATGTTCTTCAGGTCCCCGGACTTTGCCCTCCTTGTTCGCCCGCTCCCCGGAATCTGGCCCAGAGCGAACTTGTTCACCCCGCCTTGTGGCCCAAGTTCTCTCGGGCCCTGACGCGGTTACTCAGAATTGGCCCACCTGCGCCTCGGTACCAGTCCAGCAGTGACGTCGAGCGTCCCGCTCCAGGGTGAGTGACAAGCGCCCCCAGCCGGACGAGGCTACTGGACCTTTTTATGCCCGCTCCTCAGAGCCTGGCCCACAGCAGACTTGTTCGCCCTGCCTTGCGGCCCGAGTTCTCTTGGGCTCGGACGCGGTTCCTGAGAATCGGCCCACCCGCGCCTCAGAACCAGTCCAGCAGCGACGTTGAGCATCCCGCTTCAAGGTGAGTGACAAGCGCCCCCCAGCTGAACGAGGCTACTGGACCTTTGTGCGCCCGCTCCTCAGAGCCCGGCCCACAGCGAACTTGTTCGCCCCACCTTGCAGCCCGACCTGCTTCGGGCTTTGACGCGGTTACTCAGAAGGATGCCGCTAAGAATTCCGGATGGCCCCCTGTTGCCCCACCATGTGAGCTCCGAAGGGACCGGCCCTCTCGCCCACATGCAGCACCACGGGACCCGGATGGTCGTCCACACAGCCAATGCAATTCCCAGCCTGACACCGCCCCTGTCGCTCGCCCGACTACTGCACTTTCTTCGAGGCCCAGACCGACCCCTCGCTCGCCCCGGAATGCTTCGCACAGCCGTCCCAGACGCTCGTCACCTCCGGCGCTGCAGCGCTCTCATCGCTCCCCCCCCCCCCCCCTTAGGGATCCTCGCCCTCCCAGACCCGGCTGGCTCGCTCTCGCAGACACAGTCACTCCCCCTGTGAACGCCGATCTTCGCGTCGGAGTGCGGTGAACGCCGATCTTCGTGTCGGAGTGCGGTCTCTCCATGTCGATCTTCGTGGGACTCCTCCTCGGCTGTCTCGGTTCCCTCCACATCGGAGCTCCCAGGTGAGACGTTCCCCCCCACCCACCCCCCCAAGCTCGAGTTCCGGACGACGTGACGACGCTAGTGTGGCCTCCCCCCCCCCCCACCCCCAGGCCTCCTCCCGGCCCTTCAAGAGGCGCTTTCCCCTGACCCTGGTACCCTCTGTCATCAGTTCGCGGCCCCCCTGCCACCCGTCCATGTCCCCCCGACGACGACGAAGCCCTCAGCTTGTTAGCCGAAGAATCCATCTCGGCCCTCCTCGGTGGTGACAGTCGCTCGGCTCTTCGGGCAACCCAGCATCGCCACCGGTCCTCCTGGCACCTAGGATGGAGACAAGGACCTCTGGCCCAGCCGCTCCACCCCCTCTTGCTTCCGGCAGCCCGCAAGGCCGTGGGTCGCGCTCTGCGGACCGTCAGACCCTCCGCTCGCCCTTTCTCCAGACACGGCCGTCTTCCCCCTTGCGGCCTGGCCTTCGGCCGCTCCCGCTCCTTCCTGGCCCCCGCCCCCCCCCCCCCCCCCCCCAGCCCAAGTCTGCCCGATGCCCCGGGCGTGGCAGGGCTCTCTGACTGCCTCCCTCCTCAGCCCCCGCCGACCGCTCCAGGGTCTCCGGTCGGCGGGAGGCTTGCGTGCCGCGGCAACGCGTGGCGCTTGCTGCTCCCAGACGACCCGTGGGTCCTCTCCACCATCTCCGAGGGCCTCCTCATCTCCTTTCAGTCTCCTCCCCCACTGTGATGCTTTCCCCTGTGGACTGCTGTCCCGACAGATCAGCTCAGAGTCGATGCCCTTCACGTCGAGGTCGCCTCCCTGCTGCAGAAGGCCGCCACGGAGGTGGTCACACGTCACGATTCCCCAACCTTCTACAGCCACCTCTTCGTGGTCCCCAAACCAGGCGGCAAGTGGCACCCCGTCATCGACCTCTCGGCGCTGAACAAGTACATCTCCGTGCCGACGTTCCGCATGGAGACGGCCAGGGCCTTGTGGTCAGCGGTACAGCCCTTGGACTTCGCCATCAGCCTGGACTTATCGGACTCATACCTGCACGTCCCCATGCACCCCGCCTCTCAACGTTACCTGCGCTTCGCCTTTGGCGGCGTGATCTACCAGTTCCGGGCACTACCCTTTGGCCTCAACCTCAGCCCGTGAGTGTTCTCTCGCATCATGGACTCCATCGTCGCCAAGGCCAGACAGGCTTCCTCGAGCCCCACCTTGAACTACTTGGATGATCTGCTCCTGCGGAACCAGTCAGAGTCCACTTGGGGAAAGACAGAGATGCACTGCTCGATCTACTCAATCGGCTCGGCTTTCTGGTCAACTTCGGCAAGTCGGACCTCGCACCCAACTGCCAGTTTGTGCACTTGGGCATGGAATTTCGGACTGACCTCAATGAGGTGAGACTCCCGGAGCTGCGGATCCAGAAGCTGGCGACCTTAGCCCGGCAGGTGCCTCAAGAGGACGCGGTTCCCGCCAGAGTGTGGCTACAGCTCCTGTGCCTGATGAGTGCGGCGGCAGACCTCCTACCCCTCGGCCGACTTTCGGGCGCTTCAGCTGCACCTGCTTCTCCACTGGCGTCTGTCCTCCGGCGACCTCGTGACCCCAGTGCCGGTTATCCCGATGCTTCGACCTCATCTCCTCCATTGGGCGGATCCTGCGTGGCTCGCGTCAGGAGTACCCCTCGCCTCTCGGCCCCCACCCCCCCAGTTGTCTCTCTGCATGAACGCAAGCCTCGCCGGTTGGGGCACACACCTTCTACCGATGTTTTCACGGCTTCTGGCCGCTGGCCTCCGGACCTAGCGGACAGACACATCGCCTGGATGGAGCTGGAAGCAGTTTGGCGAGCCCTCATCGCGTGGGAGACGTGTCTCCGACACCAGGAGCTCCTCGTCCTCTCCGACAACTCCACAGTGGTCTCCTACATCCAGAAACAGGGCGAGACGCGCTCCCCCTCCCTCTGCATCCTCCTGTACTGAGTCCTCCGGTGGTGCGAACATCGCGGCATCTATCTCCGAGCGCGACACATCCCGGGCCAACTGAATGTCCTAGCCGACTCACTCTCGCAGTGCGGCCAGCTTTTCCACACCGAGTGGGCACTCCACCCGGATATCTTTCGGATGATCTGCGCGCAGTGGGTGACTCCCATGGTCGACCTCTTCGCTATGAGGTGGAATCGCCAGCTCCCCCTCTTTGTCTCCCCCATTTCGGACCGCCTTGCCTGGGCAGTCGATGCGCTCTCCATCTCCTGGGAGGGCCTCATCGTGTATGCTTATCCACCCACGGTGCTAGTCCCCAAGGTCCTGCTCTAGCTCAAGGGTTGCAACACAGTTTTATTACTGGTGGCCCCATTCTGCTGGACCAAGTCCTGGACCACTGACCTCCTGAGCCTCACCACGGCCCCCCCCCCCTCCCCCCTCTGCAGCTCCCCACCCCACGCACGACGCTCAAGCAACCCCGCCAGATGCTGTTCCACCCGTGCCCAGATCGACTGCTCCTACACACCTGGAGATTGTGCGGCACGCCCTCACCGCTAGAGGTTTCTCAAGTACAGCGGTGGAGGCTATTGCTACAGCCCGCAGACCTTCGACCAGACGCGTCTATGAGGGAAAGTGGTGAGTCCTTGGGTCCTGGTGCGACAACTAGCGCCTCTCCCCCATAGATCTGACTACCCCCCAGCTGGCCGAGTTCTTCTTCTGGCTCTGCGTCAAGCAGAACTTGGCTCTGATCACCATCAGGAGTTACCTGGCCATGATAGCTGACATGTATAGCCACCGCAGCCGCCAGGACCCAGGCGCTTACAATGACCTTGCCGACCTTATGGTGCACTTCGGCCTCCAGCGGCCTGCCCCCACAGCTTGCTGATTCCGCGCTGGGACCTTGCCTGGGTGCTGACGTGGCTCAATTGAGACCGCTTCGAACCACTCCCCTTAGCTCGGTTAACCGACGTGACCCGGAAGACCTGTTTCCTCCTGGCCCTCGCCATGGCTGCCAGGGTGAGCAAGCTGCACGCACTCTCTGCGCGCCCCGACTGCCTACAGTTTAGAACGGATGGCTCCATGCAGCTCCTGACTGACCCTTCATTCCTGGCCAAGACTCCGTCTCCATTATCCGCGCCCCAGGTGATCACTATACGGCCGCTGAAAGGGTTACACCTTCCCCGGGAGATCCAGACAGCAGGACCCGGTGAGGGTCTTACGGGTATACCTGCGCCGATCCAAACCTGTCCGGAGGGGACGGTCCTACCTCTTTCTGCCTTTGTCCCCAGGAAGGCCAGACGTCTCGGCCCAGACGATATCTTCCTGGCTCCCCTGGGTTATCTGGTCCTCTCCCCGGAGGGCGCTAAGAGGCTGAAGATCAGGACGCACGAGGTTAAAGCCATGGCCACAAGCATCGCCTTCGACCGCAACTGTGCCATCAAAGACATTGTAGCGGCCGTGGGCTGGCGGACGGAATCGACCTTCGCCTGGTTCTACCTCCGGGACCTCTGGGGCCAGTGGTGGGGTCATCGCCACGGCGCAACACTCCCTCCCAGCGCCATAGGTAAACCTTTGCTGAAATTGTCGGGAGGTTGCCCCCTGAGAGATCGGGTCTCATTAGCCCGTATACAGGGAATGAAGAAATGCGGCACGGCACCCACCTCTTTTTCGCTGTTCTTCCTATCAGTAATGTCATCGCTAATAATTTTGAGGAAACAAATTAATTTTTCTCTAAAATGTATTTTTTCGAAAAATACCTACCGATGACATTACTCGGAGGACCCTCCCACCTGCCGCTAGTAAGCTATGCTTCAGACTGGTGTGATACCACTGGGCACATGACCGGATAGAGAGGGACGGGAGACTACTCAGGGTACCTGGTTATGGCGCCCTTGAGTCGCCTCCCTGGTTGTGTAGGTACACAACAGATTTTTAGGCTGAAATTGTTAAGCTAAGTGTACGTTTCCCATCAGCAATGTCATCGGTAAGTATTTTTCGAAAAAATACATTTTAGAGAAAAATTCATTTTTCTTGACCAGATTTTCTACTTTTATGCACATGTGGCTGTTCATGCATCAAGTCGTATCACACTTGTGTAATATGCTAAAAATGTATTACACATGTGTGAATACTGTGATACAGCTTTTCTGCTCAAAAGCACAAAGAAGGAGATTTGTAAGAAATTGTATTTTCTGTTTAATTTCTTGTGGTGTTTGGTATTTTTTGCATGTTGTCATGTGTATGTGTGTTGATTACAATGTTGCTGGTTTAGTTGATGTACATGTTTCCATGCTTAACTCATTCAGCTCTGACACACTTCAACAAGATATGGATCAACCTTAATAATAGTTCAAGGATGGTGCCCATGAGCTATCATGGTAAATGTCTCCTGGCCAGTAACACAGTCTTTTCAGAGGACAACTCCTAAATGTGTGAATTTTAGCCCCTTTGTAAACAGTACTGATGGCTGTATGGACAGGTGATTTAACATTGGCTCAATGCTACTTTCAGGGAGGTGTGGTGGCAAGAGCGTTGTTCACCATGCCAGATTTTGATCCTCGGTCTGTACACATCATCATCACTCAGGCTTCACCACACCAAGCTCCAGGTGAAATACAATTTGTTGTTAAGTCTGACATTGTTTGTGTCAGATTGCGGAGATGGTTTTACAAAGATCACTCAAGAGAAGTGCCTGATTGGCTTGATTGTGGCTTGTACTTGTGGAGGCATCAAGCTAATCTGAGCCCATTGGCTGTCTCACTCAAGCCGTTTCATGAGACTTAGCAGAGTGGCTGAGGAGATGAGTGTAGCACATGATGGCAATACCTATAGTAGCCTTTTGGCTGTTGGTAGCCCATTTTGTCAAAGTGATTCCTGTAGGGATCACCTTAACAAAAAGCACTATCATCATCTGAAGGGCTAGTATAGTGCGGTGAACTTACGATAAAGTACAAGGCCATGTGAGCCAACTGTTTTTGTTGTCATATATGATTTTTGTTTTAAGCAGAGTAATTTTCGTAGAGAAAGTATAGCTGGGACTTCTAAAAAAAATACAACAACTTTGTTCGCAATTGCAGTTGTTGCTGTTGACAGTGCTATAGAGCAGTTTTACCATCAAGTAAATGAGTACTGGTATCACAATAGCAACTCCTCTCTGGCCCATGTGACAGCAGTCAGTACAGGAGGGGGTTATCGGGACTTCCAGGTTCGAAGTGGTCTGGCGTCGCTTAGTACGGTAAGGACAGTAGTTATTCCTAATTCAGAATCAGGTCAAAGAAACAAGGTAGTATACGTAGAATGCTTGTCCAGACTGATCCATCTGCAAGAGACATAGATTCTCATGAGCCCCTGCATTCGCAGGGGCTCATGAGAATCTGTCTCTTGCTGGCATTGATCACTTCATTGATTATGTGCACTGCCCTCAGTCTTCAGTTGTCTGACCTAATTTCGATTTAGGATTAGGATAATCTATTCACAAAAGAAGGAGAACAATAGATTATCTATTCTTGTTGTCCTTCGCTTGTTTGGGAGTCAGATTACACAGTGTCAGGGGCCAGCCCATGTACTGTAAACACAACTGCCACCTCCATGCATCAAGAGGGTTAATTTATACTTGCTAGTACATGTACAACATAGTGATTTTAATTTATATTTGATCTGGTACTTTGTGATAGTCTCTGATTTTTATCCCCTTGTGCATGTCGGCACTGGCACTGTAACGGTACTGATGCATGCTTGCACTAGGGGGTTAACTCATTCGAGACGATCTGCAAGCGGACATGCAGCTCTCCGCCGCAGTTCCGCATGCGAGTCATCTCGAATGAGTTAATTTACAATTGACAGTAGTAGTGGTTATAATTTATAATTGATCTGTTACTAAAAGTCTCTAGTGGTGCTGACAGTGTATCACTGGGAGTCCGCTGTAAAAATTCCTCATCCCTTCTCAGCAAGGCTGTTTGGCTGACATTGGCCTGCGCATGGCTGTGCACAGGCCAACCGCAAGCGACAGCAACAGGATGACGCTGTGTATACACTGGGTTCATTGTCACTTGCTAGAAATAAAATCCTTGAAACCTTCACACATTTCTTGCCTCAGGCGTGAATGAATAAACTGAGAAGCCAGCAAGAGGTATGGATCCTTTCATGCATTTTGTTTTGAAGGGGCTGAGTGATTAACTCTTTTGAGACGTGCCGCATCCGGATTCACAGCTTAACGCAGCAAATCCGGATGCAGCACGTCTCGAAAGAGTTAATTTTATGTGTAAAACTACTGGTGGTGTGATTTGTTTCCTGACGGTGTTTTTTTTTTTGTTGCAGTTGTTGCCAGAATCTCGGAGTGTCTGCACCAATGTGAGTACTGGTACATTTTCTTGTGAAAAAAGTTGATTGTAAAAATCTGAAATTTGTCATTGGCATTGAAAGGTGTTTGTTTTTAATTACAGTCAATGCTCTGGTGTGGTGTTTGTGTGTGTTTAAAGACAACTTTAGTCAAGCAAGAGGCTGATTTTTGGCTCACGTTCGAAGCAAAAGTGAGTATGTTCTGAGCCAGTGGTCGCTGTCCGTCATCTGTCTGCCATCGTCCATGGTAAACTTTAACGCTGGCATTTTCTCAAATACTATTCACATCTTCAAACCCAAACTTGATACAAAGATACCTGATGGTAAGACCTTTCTATGCATACTAACTTGGTTGATCCCCTGGAAAGGTCAAGGGTCACAAGAGCTCAAGAAATACGTCCAAAATCGCCATATTTTGACAAATTTTGTTTTTTCTCAAATACTATTCACAACTTCAAACTCTAACTTGCTACAGAGATACCTGATGGTAAGACCTGTCTATGCATACTAATTTGGATGACCCCTCGGAAAGGTCAAAGGTCACAGGAGCTCAGGAAATAGGTAAAAATGTAGCCTTATTTTGACAGGAAATGGTTTTTTTCTCAATTACTATTCACAACTCCAAACCCAAACTTACTACAGAGATACCTGATGGTAAGACCTATCTATGCATACTAATTTTTGATGACCGCTCGGAAAGGTCATGGGTCACAAGAGCTCAGGAAATAGCCATATTTTGACAAGAAAAGTGGTTTTTTTTTTTTTTGGCAATTACTATTCACAACTTTAAACTCAAACTTGCTACCAAGATACCTGATGGTAAGACCTATCTATGCATACTAATTTGGATGACCCCTCGGAAAAGGTCAAGGGTCACAAGAGGTCGACAAATGTGTATAAAATGCAAATAACAAAGGTAGCTGATGATAAGACCTTTCTATGTATCCTAATTTAGTCAACTCATTGCAAAGGTCAAGGGTCACGGGGGTTTCACAGATGTGTGAAAACTGCTGAAATTTTGAGAAAACATGGACTTTGTTGGTGCAGAAGCCATCACTTTACTTATTGTCAGACATGTGCATGTGGATCGGTCATACACGTGAGCCATAAGGGTTTTGCCTTTCTTGTTTTTAATTTGCTTATGGACCAATGAAGGCCACATTACAGATTAGGAGATAGGTCAACCATTTTAGTTCAAGGGCGGTGCCAGAATAGCTTGGCGCCTCAGGCGCCAAGCTATTCTGGCACCACCCTTGAACTATCATAGTTAAATTAATTTAATAAAGTAGTGTATCGGGATGAAATGGGTCAATTCTTCATTCTTTACTTTTTAACCTTTGAAACACATGAGCCTGATTCTTGAATACAATTCATGTACAGTTGTAGTGTTCATTTGTGACTAAATGTTGTCCTTAATTTGCAGACAATGTCAGTCCCTCTTGCCTGGGTGTCTACAGATCATCTCTGCTCAGTCTGGTAAGTCACTGGCACAGAAAGGAAGTGTGAAAACTTTGGGATGCATCTATATATGAAGGCTGTGTACTGGCTGTGGGAGATGATCAGCCGTGACAGTTAAAGGGTAGTGCCAGATTAGCTTGGGACCTTATAAGGTGCCAAGCTAATCTGGCACCACCCTAGAACTGTCATGGTTGATATTTCTGCCACTGTCCTGTCTTAATGGTGAATGGTATAATTTTGTTAATGCCACATGATTTTTTAAACTTCAGCAGAAGACATTAAGTAAATATTGCCCATTGACTTAAACTATCATTTTGATTTGTTTGTGATGTTGGATAGGTGTCGCCAGATGGTTTTGACCACTGTGCGGGCTTTGTTCGACGTTGTTGACAAGAAAACATTGCAGGTAATGTCCTGTTTTTATCATCATGTATTTGCCAGTCTTGTGAATATTTTCACAAATTATGTAAAATGTTCCTGTTCATCAGAGGCAAGAATTTATCATTTTTGTGTATGTGCACCTACTATGACTGTAATTTGTTTGTTTGAATGATTTTATTTATTGTGCTGTTACAGCCCACAACAGATGTGTCCCAGAAAATGAGGGCATTCCAGCATCACTTTCTGAAGAACAATGGGTTTGAAATGACAGCTGAGGGCAACAGCAAGTACGTGAAACTGGACAGCAAGATTCCATGGGAAGTGAGGAGGGACAAGATGTGGAGACTGCAAGAAAAGAAGGTCAGGAAATGGATTGACCACAGTAGTTCAAAAGTAGTGATGGTGTCAGTTGTAATTTGGTGTCGAGGTTGTCAAAGAGTGTGTGTTTAATTCATTAACACCTAATAATCAACGTTAGGAAGCATCCATGAAGACTGCGTAGCAGCTGTTGTGGATCAATTGGCCCTGATAGTCCAAGGGTAATGCCAGATTACCTTGGCGCCTTTCAAGGCGCCAAGGTAATCTGGCATTACCCTTGGACTATAAGGGCCAATTCATTTTCTGTGATGTGAGTTGTAGTGTTCACCCCTTCTAGTGTTCACCCCTTCACTGCAAGTGGATGTAGAGTTTGTTTCTGAACTCTTCGTTCAATAAACGCCAAAGAGTCCCAGCTGTCCAAGTAACATGGGTACAGAGTGATCTCTGCAAGAGGCCTAGATCCTCATCAGCCTCTGCCAATATGGGGTCTCATTAGGATCTGTGTCTCCTGAAGCTGGATTGTGGTCAGTTTTCCTCAGTGTTGAAGGGGTTAAACTATCTTGATGAGTTAGTCAGGTCTGGATAAGAAGAACTCTAAAGGGTGAAAGAAATCGCTTCTTACTAACAGGAATTTAACCCTTTGCGTGTCATGAATGATTCAAGATGACTTTATTGTTGCTATAATAGAAGATAATCATACTCAGCAAAAATTGTCTTGCCATGTGTTGTATGGGCAGACAGTGAATTTCCCTTTAAGGGATTAATAAAGTATTATTGTATTGTATTGTCAGTAACGGATTTTGTCACGATTATTCCTGTAGGAATCATCACAACAAAAACTGCTACCGACACGCACAGGGTTAAGTAAGTTATAGATGACAGATTGGTACTGTTGGTGAACTCTTTCAATTCGTGCCGCATCCAAATTCGCGGCTTTATGCTGCGAATCTGGAAGCGGCACGTGTCGAAAGAGTTAACAGTCATGCTTGTCCTGTGTGCAGGTGTCAAAGTCCCATTATATTGCCTTCCCAGTGACACACACAGATGGAGAAGGGGAGAAGGAGCGTGTTACTGACTCCATCACCATCATCAGCAACATTGTAAGTCTTCCTGCCATATCTGTGTGTATGTAAGTGAAATTGGATTAACTCATTCAGCCCGATGGCCGCATTTCCCAAATTTTGGAAGCGTCATCTAATGACTATGCACCAGTTGCAGGATTTGGATTGACCATGATAATTCAAGGGCAGTGCCAGATTAACTTGGTGCCGACAGGCGCCACTACCCTTGAATTATCATGGTCGACCCATCTCCTGCTGTAGTGCGTCAGGACTGAATGGGTTAAAAGCTATTCTTATGTTTCTCTATTCAGGAAATAAGAGAGACACTTGAGTACAATACAAACATGTACAACATTTTTATATACTGGCCTATTTTTGTTTTACATTACACCTTACAGCTGTTAGGTCCAAAATGACCAACCTGCGCACAAGTGATTTTTTTGCCTATTCTCGATCAACAGTTTTTTGTTCACAGACTGATAAAAACTGGGTGTGTGCCTGCAGGCTAGAGGAAGGCCAGGACAGATGGTAAGGATGATAAGCCCTAACACCTTCACTGTTAGTGGAGGCAAACGTATCTGTTAATTCAGTGCCAAACAGCCTAGCTGTCTGAGGAACGTGGATACACAGTCTACAGAGATACATGGCTGGAAGCATTAACTCCTTACGCCCTGAGGACAAAATTATCAGATTATCAGATATCCTCTGAAGTATATTTCACAGTTCTGGAGACAGATTGACCATGATATTTCAAGGTTGGTGTCAGAATAGCTTGGCGCCTACAGGCGCCAAGCTATTCTGACACCAACCTTGAAATATCATGGTCGATCCACGTCCTGTCGTAAGTCTTTCAGGGCTTTATGGGTTAATCCACATGAGTCCTGCAATTGCAAGGGCCCATGAAACTCGCAGCCTCTTGCATTTGGGTATTGCTTATTGTGTTCTGGCCACAAAGGGGTTAACCCGTTGCGTGTTGGTAGTGGTTTTTGTTGTGATAATTCCTACAGGAATCGTGACAAGAACTACTGCCGACTCGTGAAGGGTTAATAAGTTTACGTCAATGTCAGATGCAGAAGAGAAAATGCTGAATGCTTTATTAGCTTTGGAAAGGTTTTATTGCAAAAGACTATGTAGTGTTCCATTCTCAGTATTCATAAGGTGCTCTGTGAACTACAAATGAATTGTAGCTAAGCATTTTAAAGACAATGAACTTTGACTTTTTCTGTAATTATATGCTTCACTGCTTTAATTAGCAATTATTTCATCAAAAACATTACCGATGACATGACCTTATGGGAGTGTCTACTACTTACTCAATTCTAGCCTAAGTACTCGTTGTGTTAACACACAACCCGGGAGGCACTCGGGGAACCCCGAGGGGGCCAAGAGTTGTCTCCCGATACTCCCCATCCGGAACAGAGTACCCATAATTCCTCAGTCAGTCTACTTAGGCTTACGCTGTTCAGACGTGTTGCTCTAGCCTACGGATTTTGGGGATTTCGACCGGTTCTCCGGTCTTCGACGGACTTAGTTCTTCTCTTGACTTGTTCTTCGTCGGGCCCCCCTGTACCGGGTGGCTCTGGTATCCCTTCTTCGTTGGCAGCTGCCCGCTTGGCTCCCTGAAGTGCCTGGGCTACGCTGTGAACTTCGCTGGGACTTCGCCGCGCGTGCCTTGGTTTGGATTCTCCCCCCCCCCCCTTCCCCGGTCCCGCTCCGGGAAAAGGTAAGGTGACTGGGTTGGCCCTCGGCTGGTTCCCGGGCTGGGCACTGGTTGAGCAGGCGCGAACGCGGTCTTCATTTGCGTTGTTGCTTGCGCCAAGATTCTTGACTTTTCTTGGCGGGTCTCGCGCCCGTTCCCCCTCTCCTTCCGTGTTGGTGTGGTATTGTTATTGACAGGGTCACGTCTCCCTTTTTTTCGCTGTGGTTAGCAGCGTGGTTGTTGAAAGTTCCGCGCTTTAACGGAAGGCATTTACGCGTGAGGGAAGAAATGAGACGTTGTAGTCTGGAACGGTCATTCTTAAACGGCGCAGATCCGCAGGTGGTCAGCTTCGTTTTCCAAGATGGCGTCTAACGATGCAGAGCTCCGTGTTCCTCACGGTTAAAACCTTTACTGGAAGGGGAATGGTGTGCAAGATCGGTGAAGCTAAGTCTAACCTTATTTCTGGCGCTTACCTACTCACTTTTTCCTCACCTATGCTCTTGTCCCTGGTTGGGTTCGGGGAATGTGTTATGCTCCAGCCATCCCTTGACGCATTACGTTGGCGAATGTGGCGAGAACCGACGCTTACTTCGGTACTGAGTCGGTCCCGTCATGCCTGTTTTGTTATGCATACTGCAGACCTGTTTACCACATACGGGGGCGTATTAGATACATGGGAGATGCAGAGTATTCGTCAGTTGAGGGGACACTGACGGCACCTAGATGACTTATTGTTGCTGTCATGGGGGAAGGTCATAAGCTGCAATAACTTCTCTTGCCACCACAGGTGCTACTCACATACCCTCACTTGCTCATTCCACATATTACAATGACAGGCTGCAGATGGACGGTGATTGGTACGGGTGAGCCCGTCGCCAACGCATCTCATGGCAGGCGCCAGTGACCGTCTCCCGGCCCGAACCTCCCTGGGGAAAAAAAAAAAAAAAAAAAAAAAAAAAAAAAACAAACCCACAGTGCTCAGACAGCCCTATGTCTCCTGGACGCACTGGTTTCTGCTCTTTGGTTATATTCCTACTTGGGCATGTGACAACCAGTTAACATGAACAACATGCATAAGAATACAATTTAACATGAACGACAGTAACGTTTTACTGTTGAAAGGTAATTGCCTGCTGGCAACTTAAGACAATGATCAAAGCTGCACCTGGAGGCCGTCGCTATAGTACAGCTCCGGTGTGTCGCGGGGGCTCCGCTCCGACAAAGGTTCTGGGCCTGCCGCTTGCTTCAGGCTTATACTTGTCATGACATGCTTGAGTTTGTTGTGCAGGATGTGTTGTAGGCTCAACTTAGCCTGGCGGTCCTCCCAGACCAAGGGTGGCTTCCACACCTGTAGGGGCCGGGAGGTGCCCGGCGTAGGACGTATACGCTGGGAAGACAGGTACACACCTTGGTGGTTGGGGGAGTTGCCTTGGCAGGATGGACAGACAGTGCCGTTAGCCGCGACTCCTCTTCTTCGCAGAAGGTAGGTCACACAGGTGGGGTGCTTACCTGGGGTTAACCGGGACCCTACTGGCTGCACTCTCTACCTTGCGGGGATGTATTGCAGGTCCGCGCGCTTGCTGACAGGTGGTTCCTCGCTGGTTGTACCGTTGTCTTGCGGAAGTTCACCTTACCAGGACAGGGTCCCTCAGGCCCACGCCCGCGTGCCTTCGGATTTTGGTATGTTGCAGGGGCCTTAGATGACCTGCACACAGCGCGGACGTTACAGTGACCGTCGGACTCATACAAGGTCTGTCTACCATGTGCCTCCGAACCTTGGTGTGACGCCTGCGCCACATGACCTGGACGGCGCTGGGCTCACCTTGGAGCTTCTATCGGCGAGAGCGCCCGACGCCTGTGACTGGTTACAGACCTGCTGAGATACCGGCGGATATTCCCGGTACTCCGACTGCTCGAGTTCCGACGAGTGGACTGTGAGATCACCATGCCGGACGCGTCAGTATAGTGTGCAGGAGGAAGTGCGCTTGGAAAAAGCCTTCTGACAGACAACCGGCCTTCCTACAGAGTACACTGGTACCAACTTGGGGTTTCCGGCGCGAACGCCTGACACCGGTGACTGTTCCAGACCTGAGGAAGTACCAGCTGTTCCGGTTCTCCAGCCTCTCAAGTTCCGACGGCCCTAGCATCGGGGGATCGACACGTCGGACACGGCTTGGTAGTGTGCGGAGTCGGGAGCTCGAGGCGTTGATTCCCAGGAGGGAACACGCTTGGACCAAGCCTTATGCCAGGCAGAGAACCCTTCTCGCTACAGAGTTCGGTTCGGAGAGACGTGCTTCGTGCCGTCCATGGTCAACCGATCCCCACTCGTCTCCTAGGAAGGCCTTGGATCCTCCTCGGCCGCTGCGAACCCGCCTCGACATAGAGTCCGGCTCGCGGAGACAATCTCACACGCACACCACGTCTCGACTTGTTCGGGATCTGCTCTTCGATCGAACTCGGGCCGGCTGCTAGTGGTTGCAGGGTACTGTTGGTGGCCAGCCAGCAGGGCGGAGGTGCCTGTCTCCGTTCCTTACCGCCCGAGTCCTTGACGATCTTGTGGAGGGATGGCTACGCGGACCGCTTCAGTTACTGCGCGGAGAGGGGTTCTCGACGCGGGCGTTACAGGAGGGTACGCACCTGGACATAGCCTGCGGTCAGGCGGAGACCCACCTCGATACAGTGCCCGGTTCGCAGAGTCACGCTGTCCCGCCAGTTCCCGACGGTAGAAACGAGCGACGGTAGATTCTGCTCGCCAGCCCACAGCGGCCACGATGTCCTTGACAGCGCAGTTCCGGTCGTATGCGATGCTCGTGGCCATGGCGCGTACTTCATCTGCGTGGATCTTCAGTCTCTGCGCTACCTGTCGGGAGAGATCCATGTATGCAGTTCGTATTACCCAGCGCAGCCAAGGAGGAGATCGTTTGGGCTGGGATATCAGTCTTGCCCTGTCGTATGGGCAGGAAGAGGCGGCACGGCTGGGAATCCACTTCCCTCAGGATCGGATCTCCGCTCTTGCTCTCCTGCGCGCGAGGAGGGACCACTCTGCACCTTGGATGCCCGTCCATCTACGAATTCCCTCGTTGGAGTCAACCTTCCGGCACTCTAGGTCTACACTCCGCTTCTCTCCGCTGCGGGCGTGCTTAGGAGTTGCCGTTCTTCACGTCGCTCCAGGGATTCTCTCCTGCCTCGCTCGTCGATCCCTTTCGCGCCCGGCTGCCGTTCGTCCCTTTCCTCTCCCCCGCACTCAGCCCTTCCCCTTCTTCGTGCTCCGGCCTGGCTGCGGTCGCTCCTCTTCTGGACATCCGACTCCCTCCGGTGGTTCTCGGGGAGGATGCTGTCGTTACTTCGCCTTGCTCGGACCTGTTTACCTCCTCCTGCGGTTACAGTACTCGGTTCGACCCAGTTGTGCACTAATACTCCTTGGAGATCTGACGACTCACTAGCTGGTGGCCTTACGCGTGAGTTCCATTGACTTGGTGGAAGTACTCTGACTTCGCACGGGTGGTAAACGGGTCTGCGAGCGCGTCGGCTTCTGTCTCCCCTGGTGCCCTCTCGGATGCAGCTCGGAGCTGGCAGCGGCTTCCGGACTTCGTGCCAGGCGCTTCGACTACCCTGCGCTTCTTCTCTCGGTTCACGGATCTTCTTCACCCCCATGGAGTTGCCGGCTGTTGGCTTCCCTCGGTCGGAACGGTGCTCGGGAGGTCACAGGAGTTGCCTCCCCTTCCAGCGGTGGATCCGCTCTTGCCTCTCCTTGGGACTAGACGACCCCTCTCGTACGTACCTCCCTTCGTGTCGTGAGATGGTAGAGCTCCTTACCCTATCCTTCGTTCTCCAGGTCGACGACTCCTGGCGCCGAGCGGGGCGGTGTGATGCTGACGGAACCTCTGTGCTGACGACTCGACCAAGGCAGTTTCTTGGGGGGTTCCTGGACTTCGCTACGGGGAGCAGAACGGTGGAGGCTTCTAGAACCTTCGCTTCGCTTACGCTGTAGGACCATGGCACAGCTCCGTCTCCCTGGTGTCTAACCAACTCGGCTTCCCCTTGGGCACCCAGGAGGGCACCGGGCTTCGAACACGTGGTACTGCTGCGGCTGTGCTGGCGGTTGGACGGCCCAGCCACTACTCGGAAGTCGGATCTCCTCTCCTTTGGTCGTCTCTAAGCCCGGCTGCTTCTGCTACGCCTCCTACTACCGTGGTTCTTCTCCAACTCCAGCCTGGCCTTCGGACCTCGCGGTCCAGAGCGCGAACGGCTTAGAGCTGACGCAGACTAGTAGGTCACCTTCTCGTGGGACGGCTGCGCCAACCTGTTTCCCCGATGGATCCAGTTGCTACACGCAGTTTGCACCAGGATGCCTTCGGAGGACCGGCGCACTGGCGAGATGGCTTCGCGGACCTGTTCGACACTAGGTGGGTTCACTGGCGTGCCCCGTCCTTGAGGATTCGCCCTGCCGTTGTGGATTCGCCCGCCTGGACGAGACATCGAGGCTCTGGCCTAGCCTGGGACGGTTGCTTCGCTCTTCCTGTTCGTCACCCCGTTACTGGGTTCCGGTCCTGTACCTCTTACACCTCTCCTCGCCGCGGACCCCCGCTACTGCTTCCCGCTTCTGCAAGGTGCTCCTGCAGCCGCGACGCTCGCTGTTTCGCTTTGATGGGGCCCCTACTCCTTCGCCTTCGTCGGTGGCGGCAGGCCTCAACGTTGGACACAGCAAGGTAGTGTGCGGAGTCGGGAGTTCGAGGCGCGGGTTCCCAGGAGGGACCGCGCTTGGACCAAGCCTTATGCCAGGCAGAGAACCCATCTCGCTACAGAGCTCGGTTCGGAGAGGCGTGCTTCGCGCCTCCATGGTCAACCGGTCCCCACTCGTCTCCTAGGAAGGCCTTGGATCCTCCTCGGCCGCTGCGAACCCGCCTCGCCACAGAGTCCGGCTCGCGGAGACATTCTCACACGCACACCACGTCACGACACGTTTCGGGATCCTCTCTTCGCTCGAAGTCGGACCGCCACCCTCGCTCTCCCTCGCGAGCGTAACAAGGATCGAGCTTCTCCTCGTCACTAGGAATAACAGCCCTGAAGCTACAAGTCAGATGATCTTCCTGACGACGCTCAGTCATGCGATCCGATTCCAGGATCCCTCCCGCAGCGAGCTTAGAGGCTAATTAAGTCCTATCAGCTACGTACAGGGCCACGAACGTCACAGTCGTCAGGAACTGTGCTGTCTTCCACTTTGTGGCTACTGTAGGGCTTGCGGGCATGTTCTCTCGCTCACAGAGTTTCCCAGTCCAGCGGGGCTACTCGCTCTGGTGGGGGAACTGCTCCGGGGCTCCTCTTCCTCCTGGCGCTTCAGCGCCGTAGGTTACACCTCCCCAGGGTCGTCGGGAATTTGCGTTTGGGAGGACGGCCCTTGGGGCCCCAAGGTGTGCTAGTGCGCGGCACCCTCCTCCTATTCGTGATTCTCCCATAAGGTCATGTCATCGGTAATGTTTTTGATGAAATAAATGCATTTTTCTTTAAAAGGTATTTTTTCGAAAAATACTTACCGATGACATGACTCGGACGGCCCTCCCACCGGCCCCGCTTGCCGCTGGTAAGCTAAGTATCCTGACTGAGGAATTATGGGTACTCTGTTCCGGATGGGGAGTATCGGGAGACAACTCTTGGCCCCCTCGGGGTTCCCCGAGTGCCTCCCGGGTTGTGTGTTAACACAACGAGTACTTAGGCTAGAATTGAGTAAGTAGTAGACACTCCCATAAGGTCATGTCATCGGTAAGTATTTTTCGAAAAAATACCTTTTAAAGAAAAATGCATTTTGTGCATAATAGTGACCTGCAATTTTTTCCTTGATACTTTTTTTTTTAATTGTATAGACTTATAATGATGCGTTTTTCAGCTCTGATTGTCTGAGTCTGTTAACTGATGTCCGCCTACTACCTCCACGCTACTCTCACAGAAAAGTGAGTGTTTTTTTTTTTCTTCTGTTTGTGTCTTTCTGTTTATATCGCGAGATATTCTTCTGTTAAAATTGCATAGTTTGACATGGTACGTGGTGCACTTATCAGTATTATTAGTATTATTATGTACAATCAGTATTATTATGTACATGTAAACATTTTACCGCAGTTGTTGCTTTCAACAGTACATTTGTGTGCAGGTTTTACGTATGGCTGTAGAGGACCTTGGAGACAACACACACATCGTGCTCTTTGTTCCGGCTGGAACAAACAGTGTAAGTAACGTTTGCTTTTGCAGTTTAGTGTTGAATGTGCTTTTTCTGGCATCTAGAAGTATTAAAATAAAATAGGTAGTACCTAGTGTAGTAGTATTATAATTGTAATTTTTGTTGTTGTTATTGTATATTTTTAGTCTTCTTTGCCTGTACAACTTTGGATATAAAACAATAGATACGCAGGAACGCTTTTTCAAAAGTCCAGGCTACAAAATTACTCAGCATGTAAGAAAACTTAGGATGTAAGTTGTAACAGGCCTAACATTTTGGTCACCTGGCATTTTGTTTTAATTATCCAAATGTAATTCCTTCACTGCTAGTGCTAGCAGATTGTGTTTGTGGAATCAAGCCCAAAGATCCCAAGATACAAAGGAATATGGGTACAAATTAATGGACATAGATCCTCATGAGCCTCTGCAGCTGCAGGGTCTCATGAGGAATTATACCTCAAGCACTTTGGATCTTGCTCAATGTTTCATAGCAGTAAAGGGTTTAACTATATAATAGTAATGCAGACCTGTCTATAATGGTGAGTCAAGGGACTACGAAAAAGTGGCTGTTATACACAGTGGTCATTATATAAACAGTAAGGGGAACAAACTCTGATGTCTTCTTTTGGGTTCAAATCGGATTTCATCCGCTTGATGTGTATGTCACTTGTGAGTGTGGGTGGTGTCAGATGCGCCATTGTGTGGTCCTCTGGTTTAATGTAAGGGCTTTTCCTTTTGGACTGTTTTAGCGCTTGCGGCCATAACAACACATGAGTAACTGAACTCGATAACATACACAGGCCACTGCCTCCAACCACTGAACCAGAGAACCAATAAAATAATAAAATATGTACATACTACTTAAATTTTTCTTCTTTTTTTTCACTAACTTACTGGTTTTTTTTATCAGCTTTGCAGTGAACAGAGCTAGACCAATTTATTCTTGAACAAAAAACGACTTGAGGTAACAATGCAGTGACGTAACTGGCTGAGAGAGAATGAACAGAATGGAGCTTTCCTGCTTGACTAATAGAGACGCATAGCAGGACCTCAGGTGATGGACAGAGAACATTTCCATGGCTGACTGAGCCTACGCAATTTGCCCTCAGACTCAGAGGGTCAAGTAGGGTTCAGGAGTGACAACAACTGGCCGCAAGTTTTATACGCAGGTGGTCGTTGTATAAAGGAGCATTATACAGTAAAACAAATTGGAGTAAATTGTATTGGTCACTGAGCAGGTGAACTCCGCCATGGCCGGTCCCAAGCCCGGATGTGAAAGGAGGAGGGTTGGGCGTGGGGTTAGCTGCCCCACCCCATAAAAACACACATTGCTACAGAAACGCCAACAAGAAAACCAACAACTGACTCGGCCCTGGGAGAGGATGGACCTTCAGCTGGAGGATTTATGACGCGGGGTGGTGAAAGCCGAAAGGAAGCCACTCAGCAGACTACCATCCTTTCGACCAGGGCAACCATCAACATCGGAACATGGAATGTGAAGACCATGTACGAAGCAGGGAAAACAGCTCAGGTGGCAGTGGAGATGAGGAACTACCGTCTCGACGTCCTTGGCATCAGTGAGGCCAGATGGACGGGCAGCGGACAGAAGAGACTGACCACAGGAGAGAGGCTGCTGTTTTCCGGCCATGAGGAGGACAATGCACCACACACAGAGGGAGTGGCTCTCATGCTCTCCAAAACTGCGCAGAGTGCTCTCATCGGGTGGGAAGCCCATGGCCCACGCATCATCACAGCCTCGTTCAGAACACAGCAGAAGAGGATTAGCATGAACATCATCCAGTGCTATGCCCCAACCAACGACAGCGATGACGAGACCAAAGACCAGTTTTATAACAGACTGCAGACCATCGTTGGAACCCTCTCTAGAAGAGATTTCAACATCATCATGGGCGATTTCAACGCCAAGGTCGGCAGCGATAACAGGGGCTTCGAGGAGGTTATGGGGCAGCAGGGTTTGGGAGTAATGAACGATAACGGAGAGAGATTTGCAGACCTATGCGCCATAAGCAACCTTGTCATAGGCGGCACAGTCTTCCCGCACAAGCGCATCCACAAGGCGACATGGGTATCACCGGACCATTTAACCGAGAATCAGATCGACCACGTGTGCATCTCGAGAAGGTTCCGAAGATCTCTTCAGGACGTCCGCGCGAAGAGAGGAGCCGACGTTGCTTCAGACCACCACCTGGTTGTTGCCAGAATGAAACTGAAGCTGAAGAGGAACTGGACCGGCGAGACCTGTCAGCGCCAGAGGTTCAACACTACGCTGCTGAAAGATTCAGGCAAGCATGAGGAGTACAGACTCGCCCTCTCCAACAGGTTCCAGGTTCTCCAAGAGATTCTGGACGAAGGAACCATTGACGAGCAGTGGAGAGGGGTGAGAGACGCAGTAACTGCAGCATGCAAGGAGGTGTTGGGCTACAGGAAGCACACTCACAAAGAGTGGATAACACCAATGACACTCGAGAAAGTAGTAGATAGAAAGAAGAAGAAAGCAGAAGTAAACAACAGCCGCACAAGAACAGAGAAGGCCCGCGCTCAGGAGGCATACACAACAGCCAACAAAATAGTAAAGAATAGCATCAAGGCAGACAAGAGAAATTTTGTAGAGTCACTGGCACAAGAAGCAGAGGAGGCAGCCCGACATGGAAACATGAGAGAGCTCTACAACACCACAAAAAAGCTTTCAGGGAAGTTTGCCAAGCCAGAGAGGCCAGTAAAGGATAAACAGGGAAGAGCCATCCAAGGAGAGGAGGGACAGAAGAACAGATGGAAGGAGCACTTTGAGGAGCTCTTAAATAGACCAGCTCCACAAGACCCACCAGACATTCAGGTAGCCGAGAGAGACTTGCCGATAGACTGTAGCGAGCCCACCAAGGAGGAGATCCGGAAAGCCATCAAACAGCTCAAGTCGGGCAAGGCAGCCGGACCCGACAGTATACCGGCAGAAGCGCTAAAGGCGGATACTGAAACCACAATCGAGATGCTCCACCCCCTCTTCAGGAAAATCTGGCAGAGAGAACAAGTGCCAGCAGAGTGGAAGGAGGGTTACCTGGTCAAGCTGCCAAAAAATGGAGACCTCAGCAACTGTGCCAACTATAGAGGAATCACCCTACTGTCTGTCCCAGGCAAGGTCTTCAGCAGGATCCTACTCAACAGGATGAAGGACACAGTGGACCCCCAACTTCGAGATCAACAGGCGGGCTTTCGCAAAGACCGATCATGCACTGACCAGATCGCCACGCTGCGAATCATCCTGGAACAGTCGCTAGAGTGGAACTCGTCCCTCTACATCAACTTCCTTGATTACGAGAAGGCCTTCGACAGCATCAACAGAGCCACCTTGTGGAAGTTGCTGAGACACTATGGAGTACCTGAAAAGCTCACCAACATCATCAGGAACTCCTACGAGGGACTGACCTGCAGAGTGATCTGTGGAAACCAGCTCACCCACGCCTTCCAAGTCCGGACAGGGGTGAGACAGGGGTGTTTGCTGTCACCGTTCCTGTTCCTTCTGGCCATCGACTGGGTCATGACGACATCCACAGCACAGAAGCGAAATGGCATCCAATGGACACTTTGGACCCAACTGGACGACCTGGACTTTGCAGATGACCTAGCCCTGCTCTCGCACACCCAACAACAGATGCAAGAAAAGACAAACGCAGTGGCAGTGAACTCCGCAAGGCTAGGCCTGAACATCCACCATGGAAAGAGCAAGGTGCTGAAAGTCAACGCTGCCAGTGGAACGCCCATCACACTGGAAGGCGAGGCGCTAGAAGAGGTGGAGAGCTTCACCTACCTCGGCAGCATAGTCGACAAGAAGGGGGGGACGGATGCTGATGTGAAGACCAGGATAGGCAAGGCCAGGGCAGCATTTCTCCAGCTAAAGAACGTCTGGACTTCAAAAGATCTGTCAGTCAACACCAAGATCCGACTGTTCAACACCAATGTGAAACCAGTACTCCTCTATGGAGCAGAGACCTGGAGGACCACAGTGTTGACCACGAAGAAAATACAGACGTTCATCAACAACAGTCTGAGAAGGCTCCTCGGGATACGCTGGCCGGACAAAATCAGCAACGAGGAATTGTGGCAGCGGACAAAGCAGAAGCCTGCAGAAGTGGAGCTTCAACAACGCCGCTGGAGATGGATAGGTCACACACTACGCAAGCCAGCAACCAACACCACAAAGCAAGCCCTAAGATGGAACCCACAGGGAAAAAGGAAGAGAGGTCGGCCACGAAACACCTGGCGACGTGACCTGGAGACAGATGCCAAGAAGATGGGCCACACCTGGGGACAGCTGGAGAGACTCGCCCAGGACAGAGACGGCTGGAGGGACCTTGTCGGCGGCCTATGCCCCAGGGGGGGTGATGGGCGTAAGTAAGTAAGTAAGTACTGAGCAGGTGGCCGCTATATGAAGGTAAATGCTAAGGCAGGTTTGACTTTATTCTTCTAATTATTACTCTTATAATCATCTGATCTGTTTTGTCAGTTGGAGATTATGGTGGACAAGTACCACATGGACAATCGGCACCTGCTGTACGAACTGCCCAGCCTGTATGACACCATCATCTCCTTCCCTATCAGTGTGTCAGACGGAACAGCCATGCTGCAGATCAGCAACCAGTCTGTCTTTTACAGTCTCCATATTGCGGGGTTGTCTGGTCCTCTCACCGCTTATACCACTGTCGTATCTCCACTTCGCTGCAGCAGTCAGATTCAGCCAGGTGTGTTAATTTATACAGTACCAGTGGCTGCATGCATAAGCGGGTTACACTTTATTATCCCAGCTAGTGTATTTTTACATGTTACTGTTACATGTCTGGTAGCCACTCATTTTGATCTGCATTATTTTTAACCCCTAAACCCCTTGATTGCTACTGATGATACTGTGATGCCGCTCAGCAGAAAAGACGTATCGGCAGAAAAAACATTTACAATGCATCTTTTCCGGAAAACAGTAACAGTCCACGGTTTAAAAAAATCCAGACCAAAGAGACAGAGCATGGAATTTTCCTCTTTTTGGCGGATTTCCGCTTAAATGAAGCTGTCAATCCGCCGAAGAAAAAAATTTCCGCCGAAAATAAATATCCAAAAGTCACTATTCCAAACCCGTATTTCGCGATCTTTACATGGCGGTTATCCCCAAACCGCGTATTCTAAATTAAGCGAGGTGTTAGCTTTAGCTCGCACAGGTCGCTTCCGGTCTTTAGTGGTAGTCGTAGTCTGGTCGATATGCCGGAGAGAAAAATGCCTAAACTCGGAGACAGAATAGACGATTCTGGAGCCAAGAATATTTGGAGATGGACTTGGCTCGAGAAAACCCTAAACGTCGAGCTCCTCGCTCAGTATATTCACAAGTTAGCAGCCTGTGGGCTAGCGTATTGCGAACTGTGCAGAGTTGATATTAACTACGCTGCACGCGGACGCGGACTTCGGGTTGCAGAAACTTGAGAAAGGCAATGATGTTTCAATGGAATCCATGTTTACACTTGATTAATCAGAAATTATTTAACCTTTTGCCACCGTAGTCTGCCAACTTGATTTTTCCCTGCTACCGTAGTAATTTTGACAAATTTCATTGGCCTTGTCTGTTGTAAAAATCTTATCATACCCCAACATATTTGGTATCAGTGGAAAAAGCAATTCAAGGTGAACTCGTAGACACTATGCTGAAGAAAATATTTTGTAATGTTAAGATTTTACAGGTGTATAAAGAAGATGGGGTAAGAAGCCAAAAATCAAAAACAGTTTCACACTGGGTTCCACTGAAACTGACATGCTGTTAGTGTATTAGTTAGCCAGAGTGTGAAAATTACACTCACCTAGCATTCCAGAGACATATTCTAGTGTGTCACCAGTAAATAATCCAGAAAGAAAGGCACAACAGAAAAGCTTTTTCACACATAAAAGTTTTTACACCAAAATCCGCCATTTTTTTTTTGCACATGGGGACGTTTTGTATTAGAGCTTCTAATTCGTTGGTTTCAGCCCATACAAACAAGAAAAGTCACTCTACAAGTAAAGAAATGAGTGCTTGACATATTATAGTAGATTGCTTCCCTTAGACCATACTGCCGGTATTGGCAATGGGGAAACTAGGCCAGCGCACATATGTGTGCGTCCCGTCGGCAACGGAGCTTTGCTTGGGGCACACATATGTGTGTTCCGTCGTCAAAAGGTTAAGAAAAAAAAAATATATATATATATATATATATATGTCACGTAACGGATGTGACATGTTGTTTTATTTTTTTCGCCAAGTCGTTTTTCTGTTAATAAATGTAGATCGCCGAATTCTGTACATAGCCTTAGTTTAGGGAAGTTAATAAACGTAGTGTGAGCGTAATCGTAAAGCCCGTGCAGCAAGCTTAACAGTGAGCGATTACAGCGGTTGCACGCTTTAGCCAAGTAGCTTTAAACCGAACAGTGTTCAGAAGCAAAGTTAACCTGCGAGGTAGCAGTAGGATATTAGTCAGCGGAGTTAGCCAGCGAAGTGAGAGTCTGGGTCAGGGTGCGGCCTCGTTTGGAGCCCTTGACAAGCTGTGTGAGGGTTCTTTTACCCTCCCTGCAAGACCACGGCCAGTGTTCCTGGGTGTGGGTGTCCCGAGAGACTTGCGACCACGGCTGCTACTCACCAGAAGACCCCTCCGGTTCGTCTTCGTCTTGTTTTGTCTCGTCCTGCCGGAGGACTCACCAGTGACAGGTAAATTATTCATGCCATTTTCCTCAGTTAGCTGCTGTGCTCTCGGGTGTATGAATGTGTACATAGGGGCGGAAGGGTATGTTCGTCTAGTTTTTTAGTGATGTATTTTATATCTTTGTATGTACATCTGGATATTTTGATAATGTTGGTTTTAGCAGTGGCAATGTTATTATACAAAAGTGGTTGTGCTAGCTTAATGCTAGTGTAATAGAATAGTGCAGACCTGGTGAATGTTGAATGTACATAGGAAGCTTTCATATCCATGATTGTATATTTAATATGGCCAAGGCAGGTATTAGGGTGAGACGAGACACAACTCACGTGGTTTGTGAGTAGGTGCGTGTCAAATAGGCCAGAATTAACTGTGTTGGCACTTTGACTGACAATGCGCCCTTTTCCAGTGCACTGGCTTCGATCATTGGCTTCGAAGATTTCGTTCTTCGATCTCATCATCCACGACCAACGGTGACGCATCATCGGGAGTCGGAACGCCTTCGCTAGCCGGTCCTGTTGGACAAGCACGTTGGGCTACAGCAGGCTGATTCTACGTCCTGAGCGTCGGTCACAGGCGTGCGTGGGCGAGCGCGGCTACGGTGCTCTGTGGTGCAGGGGTAGTACTCGTACGTTATGAGCCACCCTGTCTAGTGTGGGACAGAGGACACTGTACAGAGACAAAGTTACCCGCCTTGTATAGCCGTTGGCCATGTTAGTCATTTTCGTCTGTTAGTCATATTCACATGTTAGTCATTTTCGTCTGTTAGTCATATTCACCTGTTAGTCATTTTCGTCTGTTAGTCATATTCACCTGTTAGTCATATTCACCTGTTAGTCATTTGTTTTTTCAAAATACATTACCGATGGCATTACTATCTGGGAATACACTCTATTGCCTATAGATTTCAGCAAAATTGTGTGTAGCACACAACTGGGGAGGAGACACCGGGGATCCAAGCACTATGACCCCGGGTGGCCTCCCCTTACTACCCTATCCCGGCGAGCACAGGGCGACCTCGTCAGTTTCACTCATAGCTCGACCGGGGACGGTCGAGTTTTTGCCTTTCTCCGTTCTACGGGTTTCAGTGGTTTTTGACTGTGGGCTTGAATTGGAGTCTTCGATTCAGCCCTGGACTCACTACATTCGTGGTTTTTCCTTTGACAATTGGACTCATTGTGACCTGTGCGCCGACCGGTTTTACCGGCTCTGACTTGTGAGTTCACCCTTGGCTTGGCCTTGGGGTTCGACGACGCACGTGACTTGTGCCCGGCTGGTTTGTGCAAGGTGGACTTTCTTCGCCGGCGTAGCTGGTTTAGGGCCTTATGGCTTCTTCTGTGTCGAAGACTTGCCGCCGTGCGGGGACTTCCAGTGGCCGGTTGATGCACTCGACTCTTGCTTGCCGTGTTCGGGCTGTGCTTCGGACGGAACGTGTGATGGTGGCGCCGCTTGGACGGAAGACCGGTGTTCGCGCAGGTGGGACTTCTTCAGGCGTGACCGGTCCCCTCGCCCGCTTCGGTCTCCACGGGATCCTCCACTGGTGGACGTACTTCCCTCGGCGCATCGGGCTTTCCGGCCCACAGGTAAGTCCCCTTCTTGTACCGTTACCTCGCAGGTTCTCCCTCCCCTCTCCGAGTCTTCGGAGCAGGGTAGGCGAGTTTCGGAGTCACGCTCCCCACGCTCTGCTTCGTTAGCGCGTGGCTTGAGCCCATTTTGGTTCCCACCCCCCGCTCTGCTTCGGGCGAGCGGTCTGGGAGAGATGAGCGTTCGTCGGCCACCCCCGGCTCTAGGTCTCCGGAGCGGGGACGGGTGACGGAACGCAAGCATAAGAAAGAGAGTAAACATGATAAGAAATGCTCTCGCTCACGCACCGAGGCTTCGGAACGTGACTCGAGACCGTTAGTAATGCTGCCTCCCCGCTCTGTATTTTCCGAACGGGCAAGGCATGCTTCGCTTTCTTCCCCCCCCCCCCCCCCCCCGCCCGCCCCGTCTCGCCTGGGCGGGCCCGGGGTGTGGTTGACTCTCGCCCCCCACGCTCCGAGGAGTCGGAGCGGGGGTCGCGTGCACATAATGGTCCCCTCCCCGCTTCGCTTCGCCTGAGCGGGCTTGGCGTGACCGTAGACTGTCCCCCCCCCGTCTCGTATCGACCGGACGGGCCCGGTGTGACTTGGACCCTCGCCCCCCCCCCCCCCCCCTCGCTCCGAGGCTTCGGAGCTGGGGCAGCGGGCTCATAAATCGTCCCCTCCCCGCTCCGCCTTTCCTGAGCGGGCTTGGCGTGACCCTAGACTGTCCCCCCCCCGCCTCGTATCGACCAGGCGGGCCCGGTGTGACATCGCGCATCCTCCACGGTCCGACACATCGGACGGGGGGCCGCGTGCCCGGTATTTGTCCCCTCCCCGCTCCGCCTTTCCTGAGCGGGCTAGGGGAGACTATTGGCGGTCCCCCCCCCCCCCCCCCTCGCACCGGTTCTCCCGGGCGGGCCAGGGGTGACCAGGCCACTTCCTCGGTATTCCGATCGCGGTTTGTCGCTCACGTCGGCTGCCGCGTGCGGATCCCGACTTCGAGGTGGACCGTCGCTTTGCCACGGTCCCTCCGTCGCCGCGGCGCGCCTCTTTGCGTGCGTCGCGGGCGGCTGCGTCTACCTCGCGCGCGGCGGTGCGGCACTCTCGTAGCCGCTCGCCCCTTTCGTCTTTGTCGCGAGAAGATCAGTTTGGAACGGACGTCCTCAGCCTTCATCCGTCGGACTCGGCCTCGGCGATCTTCTTGCAGGACTCGGCGGCGGGTTCTCCTTCCCGCCTTTTTCCGCTGTCGCGTCGGCCTCCGCCTCGTCAGACGTTGCCGGCCCTTCGCTCGGATCACAGTCGGTCCACGCTATGGGTGAGGCTTCAAGGCTTATCGCCAAGTCCCTACCGCCCGACGTCTGTCCGCCTTCGCCTCCTCCGAAGAGACAGGCTTCGGCCATGGTCGACGCGCAGAGGCAAGTCCAGCGCCGCAAGTCCCTCCCGCAAGCCGGCTTCCGGGACCTCACCGATGCTTCTCCGCCCAGCTGCGTAACGACGCTTTCGGCGACACGGGATACTTTACCGCCGCTCGATCGCCGGTGGGAATCAACTTAAGCTTCCGCCAGGCCTAGTACGCTGGACACTCCCAAGCCTTCGCCTTACCTTTTCCAGCGGTGGATGTGGCGGCCTTACTACAGGCCTCGGCCTCTCGACAGGATCGCCTCCTTAGCGCGGAACTCGCTGGCGTGCTCGGGTTTGGAACTGGCTACCCAGGCAGCACTGCAGTGCCTACAGGATACGTGGGACCTGGAGGCTCAGTCCCCGCTTCGTGACGTGCAGTCCATCCTGATAGCGGCCAACCGGTCCGCCTACCATTCTTCCGCCACCGCCAGGGCAGCGGCTGCCAAATGCGACCTCTGGAGGAGGGATACCCTTTTGCGCCTCTGCTCGGACCTTCCCTTGTCAGTGAAGACCCAGCTCCGTCACGCCCCCTTAGGGGGTCCTCAGCTGTTCGGCGACACTTGGCACACCTTTAAGGAATCTTCCAAGGACTTGTGGCCCAAGCCTGCATCTAACCCAGCCTCGACCCGCTTTCGCGCCCCCCGCACGGCGGGGGTCGTGCCCAGCGGTCTTTCAGGCCCTCCTTCTCTACAGTCGGATCTTCACGAGGTCGGGCCCGTCCATTCCAGGCTACTCAGGCCGGCCCCGCCCCTCGCCCTTCTTGGCCCCGCGGTGCCCGTAGATCGGGCCGCGGTCGGGCTCTTTGACTCGCCCCCGCCTCCGCCCCCGCCTCATTAATCGGGCCTCCCGTCGGCGGGCGGCTGTCGCTCTTCAGCGATCTTGGAGATCGCTGTTCCCGGACGACCCCTGGATTCTTTCCACCGTTACCGCAGGCCTGCAACTTTCGTTCCTGTCGCCTCCGCCTCTTCGCTGAGCACCCATGTGGACCCAGGAACCGCTCGACGGCACACAGGCGGACGCTCTGCGCGGGGAAGTGGCGACCCTCCTCACCAAAGCGGCGACAGAGGTGGTTTTGCGGCAGGACTCTCCGGCGTTCTACAGCCGACTCTTCTAGCTCCCAAACCAGGCGGCAAGTTATCGACTTATCAGCTTGGCCTCGATTCAGGTTGGCCTCGATTCAGCTTGGCCTCGATTCAGGTTGGCCTCGATTCAGGATGCTTGGCCCCTCGATTCAGGATGGAGACGGCCAGGACACTCCGTGCGGCCCTCCGGCCGATGGACTTTGCGATCAGCCTCGATCTGTCAGACGCCTATCTGCACGTCCCGATTCATCCGTCGTTTCGCCGGTACCTTCGGTTTGACTTGGGGGGATCGTCTACCAGTTCTGCGCCCTTCCTTTCGGCCTCAACATCAGTCCGTGGGTGTTTACAAGACTGCTCGACGCCGTGATAGCCAATTTCCGTCAGCGCTCCTTGAGCCCGGCCTCCAATTACTTGGACGACCTTCTACTGCGCAACTTGGTCTCCGCAGCCCTCCAGACGGACAGGGATGCCCTGCTTTCCCTTCTGCGTCGTCTAGGTTTCCTACTCATTGGGGAAATCCGTTCTTCTCCCTCTCGACGGTTTCTACATCGGGGGATGGAATTCCTGACCGACCTCAACCTTCCCCGCCTGCCTCTGGCCAGGCGACAGAAGATAGTCGACTTAGCGACTTCGATGGGGATGGGATCCTCCTTCACCGCCAGGGTCTGGCTTCAACTCCTGGGCCTCCTCAGGGCGGCTGCGGACCTGCTTCCCTTGGGCAGACTTTATGCTCGGCCTCTCCAGCTACGTCTCCTTCTTCACTGGCGACCCTCGGGCGCTCTGTTGGATCTAGTACCTGTCACGCCTCGGGCTCGTCCTCACCTCGAGAGGTGGGCGGACCTCGCTTGGCTGGCTTCGGGGGTGCCCTACACTCCCCGCCGCCTCGGTGGTCTCTCTGTACAGAGGCGAGCCAGGCCGGCTGGGGCGCGCACCTGTTACCGGATTTCTCTCGGCCTCGGGCGTTGGCTTCGGGAGCTGTTCGGGAATCACGTCAACTGGCTGGAGCTGAAGGCAGTTGGATTGGCATTCGACGTTGGCAGGAGACCTTGGCCAATCAGGACGTCCTCGTGCTCTCCGACAACTCGACGGTGGTGGCTTACATACAGAATCAGGGTGGCACTCACTCGCCCTCCCTTTGCATTCTTCGGTGCCACCTTCGCCTCTGGTGCAGGGATCGAGGCATTGCCCTACGAGCCCGCCACATCCCTGGCCACCTCAACGTGAAGGCGGACGCCCTGTCTCGTCGCGGACAGTTGCTCCACACGGAGCGGTCCCTACGCCCGGATATTTTTCGCCTGCTCTGCTCTCACTGGGAAACGCCGCTAGTGGATCTGTTTGCCACCAGATGAAGCAGCCAGCTCCCGGTCTACGTCTCGCCAGTCCTGGATCCACTCGCTCGGGCAGTGGACGCGCTCCCCATTCCTTGGGTCGGCCGGATTGCTTACGCCTACCCCCCGGCAGTCCTCGTTCCGAAGGTACTGCGGAAGCTTCTGGGATGCTCGGCGGTCCTCCTGCTGGTGGCCCCCTTCAACTGGACCAAGAGCTGGACCACGGACCTCCTCGCGCTTGCGACGGACCCTCCTCTGGAGCTTCCTACCCCTTCCACGATGCTCAAGCAGCCCCGTCAGCGGCTTTTCCATCCGTGCCCCGTACGCCTCCGCCTATACGCTTGGAGGTTGTCCGGCACGCCCGCGCCGCTAGAGGTTCTCGGATGCAGCAGTGGCGGCAATTGCAGCAGCCCGCAGACTCTCTACAAGGAAGGTGTACGAAGGCACGTGGAGGGTCTTTCAGACCTGGTGCACCTCCCATGGGCACCCTCCCACTAACCTAGCCTCCCACCAACTGGCGGAGTTCTTCCTGTGGCTCTTCGACGACCGGGGCTTAGCCCCGGTCGCCATCAAGGGCTACCGCGCTACGTTCGCGGACATCTACCGTCACCGGTGTCTTCCGGACCCAGGCGCCTGCAAGGATCTGTCGAATTTCTGGCTCACTTTGAACTCCGACGTCCGGTTTCACGTTCCCTAGTACCCCGGTGGGATCTTGCCTGGGTACTGACGTGGTTGAATACGGACCGGTTGAGCCCCTCCCCTTGGCTCGGTTCTCAGACTTGACCCGGAAAACCTGTTTCCTTCTGGCTCTCGTTACAGCGTCCCGAGTCAGCGAGCTTCACGCGCTCTCGATGCTCCCAGCCTGTTTGCGGTTCGTTCCGACGGCTCTGCGCAGAGGCTCTCCGATCCGTCCTTCCTGGCCAAGAACCGCCGCCCGCGGCGGCTCCTCAGGTGCTAACGATACGGCCCCTCTGTGGAGCGGACCTCTCCCCTGGATCGCGGCAACAGGACCCAGTGCGGGCGCTAAAGATTTACCTGCGCCGCTCTCAGCCGCAGCGCCGGGGGCGCTCGCGCCTCTTCTTACCTTGTCCGCGGGCAGACGCCACATCTCGGCCCAGATCGTGTCATCCTGGCTGCGGTGGGTGATTAGGTCAGACTACCTAGACCTCTCCCCACGCGGCGCTGAGCCTTTACAAATCCGGGCGCATGAAGTGAGAGCAGTAGCCACCAGTCTAGCCCTGGACCGCAACTGCTCGGTCAAAGATATTTTGGCAGCGGGTGGCTGGCGCTCAGACTCCACTTTCGCACGCTTCTACCTTAAGAGACCTATCCGGCTGACGTGACTCCCTGGCACGGGTGGGCGACATCTCCGCGGCCCAGCACTCCCTCCGAGCACTGCTGGCGTCTTAGGCACATCATAGCTGAAATCGTCGGGAGTTCTCTCTCGAGGGGGCCGGCGGAGTGGTTGGGTTGTGGTTAGATACGGCACCCTCCGCCTGTTCGCCATTCTCCCAGATAGTAATGCCATCGGTAATGTATTTTGAAAAAACAAATGAATTTTTTTTTCTAAAATGAATTTTTTTTTCTAAAATGTATTTTTTTGAAAAATACTTACCGATGGCATTACTATCTGGGAATACACTCTATTGCCTATAGATTTCAGCAAAATTGTTTGTAGCACACAACTGGGGAGGAGACACCGGGGATCCAAGCACTATGACCCCGGGTGGCCTCCCCTTACTACCCTATCCCGGCGAGCACAGGGCGACCTCGTCAGTTTCACACATAGCCACAAGAGGCAAGCGGGGCAGGCGGGAGGGCCATTCGAGTAATGCCATCGGTAAGTATTTATTTCATCAAAAACATTACCGATGACATGACCTTATGGGAGTGTCTACTACTTACTCAATTCTAGCCTAAGTACTCGTTGTGTTAACACACAACCCGGGAGGCACTCGGGGAACCCCGAGGGGGCCAAGAGTTGTCTCCCGATACTCCCCATCCGGAACAGAGTACCCATAATTCCCCAGTCAGTCTACTTAGGCTTACGCTGTTCAGACGTGTTGCTCTAGCCTACGGATTTTGGGGATTTCGACCGGTTCTCCGGTCTTCGACGGACTTAGTTCTTCTCTTGACTTGTTCTTCGTCGGGCCCCCCTGTACCGGGTGGCTCTGGTATCCCTTCTTCGTTGGCAGCTGCCCGCTTGGCTCCCTGAAGTGCCTGGGCTACGCTGTGAACTTCGCTGGGACTTCGCCGCGCGTGCCTTGGTTTGGATTCTCCCCCCCCTCCCCTTCCCCGGTCCCGCTCCGGGAAAAGGTAAGGTGACTGGGTTGGCCCTCGGCTGGTTCCCGGGCTGGGCACTGGTTGAGCAGGCGCGAACGCGGTCTTCATTTGCGTTGTTGCTTGCGCCAAGATTCTTGACTTTTTCTTGGCGGGTCTCGCGCCCGTTCCCCCTCTCCTTCCGCGTTGGTGTGGTATTGTTATTGACAGGGTCAAGTCTCCCTTTTTTCGCTGTGGTTAGCAGCGTGGTTGTTGAAAGTTCCGTGCTTTAACGGAAGGCATTTACGCGTGAGGGAAGAAATGAGACGTTGTAGTCTGGAACGGTCATTCTTAAACGGCGCAGATCCGCAGGTGGTCAGCTTCGTTTTCCAAGATGGCGTCTAACGATGCAGAGCTCCGTGTTCCTCACGGTTAAAACCTTACTGGAAGGGGAATGGTGTGCAAGATCGGTGAAGCTAAGTCTAACCTTATTTCTGGCGCTTACCTACTCACTTTTTCCTCACCTATGCTCTTGTCCCTGGTTGGGTTCGGGGAATGTATGCTCCAGCCATCCCTTGACGCATTACGTTGGCGAATGTGGCGAGAACCGACGCTTACTTCGGTACTGAGTCGGTCCCGTCGTGCCTGTTTTGTTATGCATACTGCAGACCTGTTTACCACATACGGGGGCGTATTAGATACATGGGAGATGTAGAGTATTCGTCAGTTGAGGGGACACTGACGGCACCTAGATCGGTAAGTATTTTTCAAAAAAATACATTTTCACTTGTTAGTCATTTTTTATATGTTAATCTTTTTTAAGTGTTAATACGTTATGAGTGCATGTGTGGGTATGTGTGAGTGTGTGGGGCGTTAGTGGGTTGGGTTGGGAGTTAGAGTAAGGGTAGGTAATAAAGGATTTGTTTGTTGTTTATCACTGGCGTTGCGTTATTTATTTAGAGTGGGTGGGTTTTCTCGAGTGTCTGCACTCATATTGTCCACGGCGCCCTGACTCCGTCAGGCGTGTCGTGACATATTTGGTGGCAGCGGTGGGATAAGGATTAGGGGGAGGTAACAGGTTAGGTAGATTAGGGTATTTTTGTGCGCCAGTGACCGTGTGTTCGTGTTGTGGTACGAGTAAGATTTAGCGGGCGGTTGGCGGGAGTGGGGGCGTATTGCGCCAGGGGGCCACGGCCAGAGAGTGCAGTGCGCATAAACGGGGGGTGGCATGAGTGGTTGCCTCTCATTACTCAGGTACCGAGTGGTGAGGACCCTTCGGCTCTTGTCACTGTCTAGTCCTTATTCGTTGTTTGTATTCTGTGTATTTATTTGTTTTGTTTTTTCTTTGTCAGGGGTCCTGCTGGGGAGCAGTTGTCGTCGCTGCCTCCGTGACACCCACACCAGGATGCCCCCTAAACGGGATACCAGGGCCACCCGTGCCACGTCGGGGCACGACCCTGAGTCCGAGGGTGGTGGTGCAGGGGATGAGGGTCCAGGAGAGAGAGGAGCCACTTTGGCCACTCCCTCTCGGAAGGAAACGGTGGTGAGTACCCTTACCCGTACTCTCACTGCAGCAGGACTGACACCCAGTAGGGATCAGGAAAGTAAAGAGGGGTTAGGGGTGATGGTAAACCCATATGAGCAGTATAAAGTGCTAGGAGAGGGCCTAGGACTTAGTGGGGGAGCTCTAACCCAGTTCATCCTGTCCGAAGTTAGGAGAGAGGAAGAAAAACGGGAACGTGACCTAGAGCGTAGGGCGTTAGAGAGGCAGCTCCAGATGGACCGTGAGGCGGTAGAGAGACGGCTCCAGATGGACCGCGAGGCAGTAGAGAAGCAGCGTCAGATGGACCGCGAGGCAGCCGAGAGACGGCTCCAGATGGACCGCGAGGCAGCCGAGAGACGGCTCCAGATGGACCGTGAGGCCGCAGAGCAAGCTAGGCAGGATGACTTAGCATTGACCGAACGTAAGCTAGCTGCCGCGGAACAAGCACGGAGAGAGGAGCTAGCCGCCGCGGAACAAGCACGGAAAGAAGAGCTCGTCGCGGCCGAGACGCGGCTTAGATTACAGTTAGCAGCATCGGAAAAGAAGTCAGTTACGGAGTCTAGTCAGCATTACTCGCTCAAGATGCGTCCGTTAGAGGATAAGGAAGATGTGGAATCTTACCTTCAGCTCTTTGAGAGAGTAGCCGAAACCCAGGGGTGGCCGAAAGAGGTATGGGGGATAAGGTTAGCACCTCTATTGCAGGGGGAGGCCCTTGATGCATACCTTAGGCTGACGGTAGAGCAAGGGAAAGATTTTGAGGTGGTGAGGGAGACCTTATTGAGAAGATTCAGGCGTGACGCTGAATATTACAGGCGCCAGTTTCGCGAAGCCAAAAAGGAGAGTCTCGAAACGTTTCCCCAGTTGTTCGTTAGGTTAAAGACCTCAGTCAAGCGTTGGTTCACTTTAGCCCATAAGAACATAGAGGATGTAGAACAAGTGCTAGACATGTTTCTGTCTGAGCAACTTTATGCTATTATGAATGCAGACCTGGAAATGTTCGTTAGGGAAAAACGTCCTAGGAATGGTGAAGAGGCCGCGGAGCTAGCGCAGCTCCATATCGACACCAAACGGGCAGTCTCGCGTCCATTGGGTGGGGGGCCGATTCGTCCGCCGTTCAAGAAGGACAAAGGGTCGAATAAACCCCCTGAGACCAAAGCAGAACATAGGGCAGAACCAGCTAGTTCAGGCAGGGGGACTGGGGAACGGCTGTGTTTCAAGTGTAATAAACCAGGGCACTTAGCAAGGAACTGTCAGAGTAAGGCGTCAGTTAACCAAGTCACCATTGCTCCTGAGACAGTAGCCGTAATGACAGAGCCCGTGACCGTAGGGATGCGGACGATCCGGCCCTACGACCCGTGGAGTAAGGGATTAGCCAAGGGAAAGGAAGTTCGTATCATGCGTGATACCGGCGCGGATATGAGTGCGATCGCCGCCAAGTGGATAGAACCCAGGGATCTTACAGGTCGGTTCATAGACGTCAATCCCGTCGACCATACTAAGTCCGATAAGTATCCGACTGCATGGGTTGAAATCGATTCCCCATTCGTGCGAGGGACGATCGAGCTTATCGTAATGGAGCGCATGGGACCGGACGTAATCCTAGGGAACTGGGTGACTTTTTCAGATGGGAAACGTAGTCCCGTATCCATTGATGCCAGTGAGTGTGCTATGGCAGCAGCAGTCCAAACTCGAGCTCAGATTCAGAGAGAGAAGGAGGGAGAGAGCGCGCTTAAAGTCGTTAAGCAGGCCGATCTCAATGTGACTCCTGCCCAACTGATAGAGTGGCAAAACCAGGACGAAACTCTAGCTCGCGCTAGGAAGTTGGCCGAAGAGGGCCGAGCAATTCCGTCAGGGGAAAGTCTGATAGAATTTTGCAGGACGAAAGAGCAGATGGGAGAAGAGGTGAGAGATGCAAGCCAGTACGTGGTAGATTTACGGAATCGCATTGAAGAGACTTGCAGGTTAGCGCAACAGAATTTGAAGCTAGCTTCGAAAAAGCAGAAACAGCACTTTGACCGCAGAGCCAAACCACGCAGTTTTAGTGCAGGAGACAAGGTTTTGCTGTTACTTCCAGTTAAACACAACAAGCTGGAGATGGCTTGGCAGGGACCATTCGAAGTTCTAGAGAGAGTCGGAGAGTGTGACTACAGGGTACGGGTGGGCAGTAAAAATAAACTGTACCATGCAAATCTGTTGAAAAAGTTCCAAGAACGAGTGTCAGTAGCTACAGTAGTGATAGATGAGGAGGACGAAGATGAGGGGGGAGAGGCATTCATGGTGGTAAAGGAAGTACCCACCATTCCTTTGGTAGTGTCTGAAGGACCCTCCGACGTCCATCTTGATCCTAACTGTCCAGAAATCCATTCTAGTATACAAGCTCTGACTGTCCAGTTTAAGGATATTTTGACAGATTATCCGTTGAGGACGACACTAGACTCGTGTGAAATCCACTTGACTGATGAAGTGCCAGTGAGAACGAAGCAATATCCTCTACCTCATTCTCAGCTAGAGGTAGTCAAAGCCGAAGTGGATGCTATGCTAGAGATGGGAGTAATCGAGAGAGCCAATTCCCCATACAACTCACCGATCGTCTTGGTGAAGAAGAAGGATGGCACTGTTAGGTTTTGTGTAGATTTTAGGAAACTGAATCAAAAGGTCGTGTTCGATGCTGAGCCAATGCCTGACGTGGAGTACCTATTTTCCTTACTGTCCAAGGCTAAGTACTTGAGTAAGTTAGACCTAGCTAAAGGCTACTGGCAGGTACCCATGTTAGAGAGCGACAAACCGAAAACTGCTTTCACCACACCGGCAGGACAGTTCCAGTGGAAGGTAATGCCTTTCGGGTTAAAGACGGCAGGGGCAATCTTTTCCCGAATGATGAGGAGGTTACTAGAACCTTTGCGATTGACGGAAGTTAGCAATTTCATGGACGACGTCATGATTGCTTCATCCAATAAAGAACGTCACTTACAGTGTATTGCCCAGCTCTTTGGTAGGCTAAGAGAGGTCCAGTTGGCGGCCAGACCTACTAAGTGTTACTTGGGGTTCAAGCAGTTGGAATATCTGGGGCACACAGTGGGTAACGGTCAGATAAAACCAGAGGGAGACAAGATGCAGCGGATAAAAGACGCGCCGCGACCACAAACAAAGAAACAAGTCAGATCGTTTCTTGGGTTGGCAAATTATTACCGCCGGTTCGTTCCTAACTTTGCGGCCATAGCAGCCCCACTAACCGACCTGACCAAGGGAGGAAAGACTGGACAGATCGGTTGGAACGATGCATGTGAGACAGCATTTGAGACGCTGAAGGCGCGACTGTGTTCAGGTCCTGTGTGCTCATTGCCAGACTTCGATCGTCTCTTCGTGTTGCAGACAGATGCGTCCGAAGGGGGGGTAGAGGCCGTATTATGTCAGGACCATGGTAACGGTTTACAGCCTGTTGCATGCGCGAGCAAGAAACTATCCAAAGCAGAGCGTAACTACTCCACCATCGAAAAGGAGTGTCTTGCAATCGTGTGGGGAATTCAAAAATTCCGTCAGTATCTGTATGGTAGGACATTCGTCGTACAGACGGACCATAGACCATTGCAGTACTTGCAACAAGCTAAATCCACAAACAGTCGACTGATGAGGTGGGCTTTGCAGTTGCAGCCATTTTCCATTAGAGTAGAAAGCATAGCCGGTAAAGTAAATGTACCTGCTGACTTTTTGAGTAGAACAGGGTGGTAGAAACCGTAAATGTGGAAGCAGTATTGGGACAGTCATATAGTAATCAAACCCGGGTGTTTGATCTGGGAGGGGGGTATGTCACGTAACGGATGTGACATGTTGTTTTATTTTTTTCGCCAAGTCGTTTTTCTGTTAATAAATGTAGATCGCCGAATTCTGTACATAGCCTTAGTTTAGGGAAGTTAATAAACGTAGTGTGAGCGTAATCGTAAAGCCCGTGCAGCAAGCTTAACAGTGAGCGATTACAGCGGTTGCACGCTTTAGCCAAGTAGCTTTAAACCGAACAGTGTTCAGAAGCAAAGTTAACCTGCGAGGTAGCAGTAGGATATTAGTCAGTCAGCGGAGTTAGCCAGCGAAGTGAGAGTCTGGGTCAGGGTGCGGCCTCGTTTGGAGCCCTTGACAAGCTGTGTGAGGGTTCTTTTACCCTCCCTGCAAGACCACGGCCAGTGTTCCTGGGTGTGGGTGTCTCGAGAGACTTGCGACCACGGCTGCTACTCACCAGAAGACCCCTCCGGTTCGTCTTCGTCTTGTTTTGTCTCGTCCTGCCGGAGGACTCACCAGTGACAGGTAAATTATTCATGCCATTTTCCTCAGTTAGCTGCTGTGCTCTCGGGTGTATGAATGTGTACATAGGGGCGGAAGGGTATGTTCGTCTAGTTTTTTAGTGATGTTTTAATTGAGTCTTTAACCATGTTTTTTAGGTTGGGTTGTAATGTGGTGGGTGTCGGATTTAGTTTATGTTCGGCTGTCGCCGAGTGAGTATATTTAAAGGGCCATGTTGTAAAATGAATTAAAGTGGGTATCCTTTCAAATATATTGGTATTAAGTCCTAGATGTAATGTAATAAGATTGTCACGTTGGGTGGTTGCTGGTGATTATTTTATATCTTTGTATGTACATCTGGATATTTTGATAATGTTGGTTTTAGCAGTGGCAATGTTATTATACAAAAGTGGTTGTGCTAGCTTAATGCTAGTGTAATAGAATAGTGCAGACCTGGTGAATGTTGAATGTACATAGGAAGCTTTCATATCCATGATTGTATATTTAATATGGCCAAGGCAGGTATTAGGGTGAGACGAGACGCAACTCACGTGGTTTGTGAGTAGGTGCGTGTCAAATAGGCCAGAATTAACTGTGTTGGCACTTTGACTGACAATGCGCCCTTTTCCAGTGCACTGGCTTCGATCATTGGCTTCGAAGATTTCGTTCTTCGATCTCATCATCCACGACCAACGGTGACGCATCATCGGAAGTCGGAACGCCTTCGCTAGCCGGTCCTGTTGGACAAGCACGTTGGGCTACAGCAGGCTGATTCTACGTTCTGAGCGTCGGTCACAGGCGTGCGTGGGCGAGCGCGGCTACGGTGCTCTGTGGTGCAGGGGTAGTACTCGTACGTTATGAGCCACCCTGTCTAGTGTGGGACAGAGGACACTGTACAGAGACAAAGTTACCCGCCTTGTATAGCCGTTGGCCATGTTAGTCATTTTCGTCTGTTAGTCATATTCACATGTTAGTCATTTTCGTCTGTTAGTCATATTCACCTGTTAGTCATTTTCGTCTGTTAGTCATATTCACCTGTTAGTCATATTCACCTGTTAGTCATTTTCACTTGTTAGTCATTTTTTATATGTTAATCTTTTTTAAGTGTTAATACGTTATGAGTGCATGTGTGGGTATGTGTGAGTGTGTGGGGCGTTAGTGGGTTGGGTTGGGAGTTAGAGTAAGGGTAGGTAATAAAGGATTTGTTTGTTGTTTATCACTGGCGTTGCGTTATTTATTTAGAGTGGGTGGGTTTTCTCGAGTGTCTGCACTCATATTGTCCACGGCGCCCTGACTCCGTCAGGCGTGTCGTGACAATATATATATATATATATATATATATATATATATATATATATATATATATATATATATATATATATATATACTTTGACACACCCCAAAAATGCAAAGTGCACCCAAAAAAATAAGAAAAAAGGCACGATTTTTAGGAGGTTAAACTGCTCGGTTTCTCTCTAAAAGGCAGCAGATTGCACAAATTTTAATGTAAATTTTCCGGGGGGGGGGGGGGGGGGGGGGGGGGGGGGGGTCATACTTTTAAACCTTTGACACACCCAAAAAATGCAAAAAAATGACGATTTTTAGAAGGTTAATGTAAATTTTCAAAATTTTCCGGAAGGGCATGCCCCCGGACCCCCCTAGTGAAAACGGGTTTTCCTCTTTCTGTCAGACATGTAACATGCAGTAAAATAACAAGTAAACATGCTTTGAAATGACATTTTAACGCAGGTTTCTTTCTTTGTGTACTATTTGTGGGCTGGTTTGTGATTTCGGACCATACTACCAAGATCCATTAGGCCCAAATGCACAGACCAGCACACATTGGGTACATACAGTTAACCCATTTAGCCCCGAGTCCCTGCAGCAGGAGATGGATTGACCATGATAATTCAAGGGTAGTGCCAGACTAGCTTGGCGCCTTCAGGTGCCAAGCTAGTCTGGCACTACCCTTGAATTATCATGGTCAATCCATCCCCTGCAACTGGTACATAGTCGTTAGGCAGCACCTCCAAAATTTGAGAAATGAGACCTTGGGGCAAAAAGGGTTAAAGTAGACAAGCTTGCCACACACTGGTGCAATAGTTTCTGGTATTTCTTTATGAGATCAACCCTACTGTGCAGAGTGGAACCTCTCTTTTAAAAGAAGGAAAGAAGAAAAAAATGGTCTTCAGAGACGGGTGCTATCTCAAGGGAAATCTTGAAGGGCAAAAAGCGTCACCTTTCATAAAAGACCCAGGTGACCTGTCATAGGTGAGGTCGCTTGTAGTTCAGGTTCTGCTGCGTTAACCCTTTTAGCGCCAAGGTCCCATTTATCAGATTTTGGAGGTGTTGCCTAATAACTATGTACCAGTTGCAGGAGATGGCGTGACCATGATAATTCAAGGGTAGTGCCAGATTAGCTTGGCACCTTCAGGCGCCAAGCTAATCTGGCACTACCCTTGAATTATCATGGTCAAGCCATCTCCTGCTGTAGGGATCCAGAGCTAAAGGGATTAACAAGATGTTAAATATGGCTTGTTTCAGGTCTATATGAAGGCAGTGTGATGACACTAAATGTTCCATGGAGCAGTGAAAACACCTACCAGTTTTTCAGGTAACTACTTACTTTGTAATGTTAGTTATGTTACAAATAATGTCACGTATGTTAGAATAAACAAATGGAAACAGTACACAGTCTTTGTTGAATTCTGTAGAGAGGAAGTGTGCTCATTTTAGAAGATAACAATAATTCTGTTGTCAGTTCAACCACAGGCTTAAATCCTGACGACTCTTCAATTCAGGAGTGATGTAAACGACAGTCAGGTGCTATTATCAGATGGAGGCTGTTGATCCTCATGAGCCCAGGTGCCCTACTGGGTGCAGGGGCTTATGAAAATCAGTTACCTCTAGCTGATGAAGTTTTGACTCTCCTGGGGTGGGGCTCATGAGAATCTGTTGCCCCTTATAACTGAATCAGTGAGGCGTGCCCATTCGCCATGTTTAATACCAGTATTTTCTTAGTACTTAGCATGAAAATCTTATTTTAGAGTTTACTCTGTGTGTGTGTGTGTGTGTGTGTGTGTGTGTGTGTGTGTGTGTGTGTGTGTGTGTGTGTGTGTGTGTGTGTGTGTGTGTATTATTTTAGTCTTAGTAACTGACATCAAGACAAATTCCAATGTTTTTATTGTTTGGTTGTTTTGTTTTTTTGGGTTTTTTTTGTTGCATGGAAACATATGGCAATATAACTATCTTATCTTACCTTGCATATGGGTAGGACAGGCTTATGAACTGCATTGTATTTTGATGTGCCCCATCCTTCATCTCCATATGTACGTACTCCATGGAGTTTTCCCTTCATTGACACGCGTACTGATATATTGTATGACAAGCAAATTAATATTCATGAATTCTCTTGATATACATTCAAATCCAGTGAACACAAACTCTGAGAATACAAATTCTGGTTAACCCATATAGCCCCGCGTCCCTACAGCAGGAGCTGGATTGACCATGATAATTTAAGTACGTAGTGCCAGATTAGCCTGAAGGCGCCAAGCTAATCTGGCTCTAATAATAATTAATAATAATTACGGTATTTATAATGCGCTTATCTTATAATAATTATAACTCTAAGCGCGCACTCGCAACTCGCGCACGCATGCGCACGCTTTAGACAATGACTCACGTATCACAAATAGTGAAATACATTACGACAGTCAGCTTGGGGTGGGGAGTGTGGTGATATAGTGCGAAAACTGTTAAAAGAGGTGAATTATCAGGCGCCTAGCTAATCTGGCACTACCCTTGAATTATCATGGTCAGTCCATCTCCTGCAACTGGTTCATAGTCAACACCTCCAAAATTTGCGAAATGGGACCTTGGGGGTAAAACTAAAAGGGTTAACACAAACAGTGTTTAGTTTCCCTGGAATCATTTGTTTCCTCAAAAACATTACCGATGACATGACTTTGTGGAAATGTCTACTACTAGCTCAATTTTAGCCTACTTACCCGTTGTGTGCCTACACAACCCGCCAGGCACTCGGGGAACCCCAGAGGGGCCGAGAGTTATCTCCCGCTCCTTCCTTACCAGTTCCTGTCATGAGACCAACCAGTCTTGCTACTTCGCTCGTGCCGAGAAGACGTGTCGGGCTTTGCTCCGCTGTGCCTCGACCGGTCTTCGTCTTGCCTACGCTCGTTTCGACTTCTCTTCCGTGCCTGCCGCCTTCTAGCGCTGCCTGCTTCTTCCTTGGCGCCGTTCCGGGTTCCCTCGGCTCTCCTCTGTGCTGTGACTGCTGTATGGCTACCCTTTCCCCCGTTCCTGCTTCGGCTTGGAGGTAAGGTAACGGTAGCTACCCACAGCCGGCCCTCGGGTCGAGAGCCGGCTGCCGTGGGACTCGTCTTTCGTTGTGGTTACGACATAAGGGCACCAACTATTGAGATAATTTCCGTGCCTTGCACAGCCTTCTTGCGACTCTCCTAGCGGGACGTCGCCTTCTCTCTCCTGGTTATGCCTCGTTAGCTTACGAGTAGACTTTGCCTTTCAGACGCTGGTTTTCGTAGGGCCTGGCGGCACTCACGTTCCGTTCGTCCAGCTTAAAGGCCCTTTAGCCCTTGGAGAGTATAACCACTGTTTCACGCGCCGGCGGTCACGGCGCCTGGGGTACCTTGGTGGACAGGGGGAGGTAGCTTAGTGGATAAGACACTGTGCTGGCAGTCGTAAGATCCCGGGTTTGTATCCCCTGGGGGGCAGGAATGGGATATGGACTTTCCTCATTTCATCTAGTCAATTTCTACAGACTCGGCTTACGTTTGCCTGTCTCGCCTTCATGTACACAGCACGCATCATCAAGGGCATATGATAAAAATGCCATTCCCACTAATTGAAAAGAGAATGCCTGGTAGGGCTGGTCAGATGGAAACAATGATATCACAAAGGAGGGCTCGGCGCCCTCTTGCCTGTGTTTGCGACCTTGCTATGCCCTTTGTCTGTTACAGAACCCAAATGCTTATGTGCTCCCTATGGGGAAACTTCCAGTGCCGACGGATGACCATGCGGTCTGCCTACCTTGTGCGGGCTGCTACCCGGACCACCTTTGTGATGTCTGTGCGACCTGGCTGGAGATGTTTGGTCGGACCTCTGGAGCCTGTACCGACGAGAGCGGCCCCTGCCTGCTTCCTCACTTCCGGCTCCGGTTGATTCTTCTGCAGCCCTTACGGTGCTGACCGCCCTTTCCCGCCCTGGCCTCACGGAAAGGATTCCTGTTGGGACTCGGTGTTGCTGGCTGACCAGAGGACCGCCACTGCTGCCACGCCCGCTGACCCTTCCGGAGGGTCTGTTTGCCGGCAGAGCGCCCGCCTCACTGAGCCCGGCCTGCAGCAGTCTGCCCTGAGCCGTCCCACGTTGACTGGCCTTCCTCACCCGTCTCTCACCACAAGCCGCTGATCCTTCCGGAGGATCTGAACGCCGGCATAGCGCCCTGCTCTCGGAGTCTGGCCAAGAGAGGCGTCAGCTTTAGCTTGCGCGACACAGTCGCGCCCCGACTCCCACCGTTCCACTTTCAGTTCACTTGCTGGCTGATCAGAGGACTGCCACTGCTGCCACGCCCGCTGACCCTTCAGGAGGGTCTGTTTACCGGCAGAGCGCCCGCCTCACTGAGCCCGGCCTGCAGCAGTCCGCCACGAGCCGTCCCACGTTGACTGGCCTTCCTCCTCTCTCTCTCTCTCCACGATAAGCCCGCTGATCCTTCCGGAGGATCTGTACGCCGGCATAGAGCTCTTCTCTCTGAGTCCGGCCAGGAGAGACCTCAGCCTCAACCTTTGCGACACAGTCGCGCCCCTGACTCATCCCGTTCCACCGTCAGTTCTAGACACTCGCGCTCGCCCGCGAGCACCGCCGGAAGGATCTTTCCCCCCGCCGGGATCGTCGCCGCTCCCACCGCCACTCCTCGTCGCGTGCGCGTTCGCGCTCGCACCGTTCGATGCGTTCGCCGCATCGCCGCCATCATCGGCCCTCTTCCTGTGGTCGGCGCCCCTCTTCGGTTGTCCGCCGTCCTTCGTCCAGACGTCGTTCCCGCGCACCGGACAGGACCCCTCCTCGCTTCTTCTCGCGTTCGCCTCGGCGATCCCCGCCTCCGTCGTCGCTGCCGGCTCGTTCCCGGGCTTCCCGCGAGGTTCGACACGCGTCCCCGCCCAAGCTTCGGCCTTCCTCGGTGCCTCGCCCGCCTTCTCGCCGCCCCCTGGACGAAGAAGCCATCAGTTTGCTGCCCGAGGACTCCGTCTCAGCCCTGTTGGGTGAGGATGGTCGCTCCCTTTCGCCCGCCGACGTCGGTGTTGATGTCCCCTCGACCCTTCCGTCGTCGTCCCGTGCGGAGACCCTCTTAGCTTTGGATGAAGCCGCCAGGATCACCGCGGCCACTCTGCCAGCGGACTCCTGCCCAGTCTCTCCCCCCCTGAAGAGGAAGGTCTCTGCCTTGGTGGATGCCGAGCGTCAAGTTAAGAGGTTCAAGTCGCTTCCCCAGCCGCCTGGATTTGAGGAGCTGCGAGATGCCTTCTCAGCGCACCTGCAACTTCCCGCGTCTCGAGAGCCGGTGTTCTTCTCCGTTCGTCGCTGGCCGGCTGGCCTGGACATCGCCTTCCGTCAGGACTGGTATGCCGGCCATTCCCAGGCTTCCTCCATCCCTCTTCCTGCGATGGACCCCCCTGCCGTGTCGCAAGCTGGCGGCTCCGCTCTTCTTCCCCGTTCCCCCCCTCGTGGCCTGGATATGACTGCATCCCTGGTGCGGAACACCTTAGCCTGCGCTGGGTTCCTGGAGCTGCTCACTCAAGCCCTGGTTCGTCGTGTGGAAGACGCCTGGCATCCTTCTATCACGCCTCCGGGTTGATCGGCTCTTCTTAGCGGAGTCGCCTACCGCGTCGCCTACCTCGCGTCGGTCTACGCTTCGCTGCCTCCGCCGACTGTGCCCTGACCCCGTCTTGGCCGTCTTTTTCCCTCGAGGCCTCATGTTTCCCGTGTTTCGCTGAGACCTCCGCGCGGCGGGAGGTGTCTCCTCCCTCAGGTAAGTCGCCACGGAGGTTTTCCGATTCTCAGACTCGCCAACCTTCTACAGCCGCCGATTTTTCGTTCCGAAGCCTGGAGGAAGTGGCGTCAGGTTTCTTCTCTCGGCCTGTACAGATTTCGGCCCTCCTTCCGGACGGAGACTGCCAGAGCCCTGAAAGCAGCGGTCCAGCCTTAGACTGCGCAGGCAGCTTGGACCTTTCCGATGTGTACTTGCTGTCTCGATGCTCCAGGCCCCCAGGAAGTTCGCTGGTCGCGATCGACGGTGTCTTCTCCAGTTTCCCGCGCTCCCGTTCGGTCTCAACCTCTGCCCTGGCGGTTCACCAGGCCGATGGACTCCTTAGTCGCCAAGGCCCGACAGTCCTCCTCCAGTCCGACGTCGATCTACCCAGACGACCTCTTCCTTCGCCGCCAGTCCGAGAGCTCTCTCGCGACAGACAGGGACGCGCTACTGCACCTCCTGACGCACTTGGGGCTTCCTAGTAAACGAGGGCAAGTCTGATCTCACTCCTTCCCTAAGTCGTCTCTACGCCCAGCCGTTGCTGCTGCATCTCCTACTCCTTGGGCGCCCGGCTTCCGGCGACGTATCGACGATGGCGCCGGTGCCCCAGATTCTGTCGCCTCGCCTTCGTCGGTGGACCGACGCCGCTTGGCTGGCTTCGGCAGTTCCCCGGGCATCTTCTCCGCCCCAGTACTCTCTGGGTTCGACGCGAGCCTCTCTGGGTGGGATGCTCATCTCCTGCCGCGGTTCCCCTTGACTTCCGGCCCTCGGCCCTCGGATTAACGCACTTTCTCATCGTCCGGCCAGTGATGCAGGCCGTTGACAAGCCCTTCATTGCTGGGATGACCTCCTCAGACACCAGGAGCTGCTCGCCCTCTCTGACAACACACCTTTGGTGGATTACTTCCAGTTACAAGGTGGCACACGCCCATAGTGTGCTACAGGAATTTGTTGCCAGCAGCTGGAGCCGCCCCTCGCGCTGGGACCATACGGCGTTGAGGCGCGTCCCCTGGGTGGTGGATAGGGGGTCCCTCGTGAGAGGGGTGCACCGAATGAAATAAGGTGCCGTGAACCAACATGGTCTAAGGGAAGGTGACCCCGACAGAAAACCCCTGGTCCTCCTAGTAAGGGGGTTGGGCGTGGGGGTAGCTTCCCCACCCTGCAAAAAAGGAAATAGCTACAAAAACGCCGACGAAAAGACTAACAGTAATTCCTTTCCTGGAGGAGGAAGGTTCTTCTACTAGAAGACTTATGACGTCCTGTGGTGAAAGCCAGAAGTCTTCGGAAGCCACAGGACCGAGCCGCCTCTCTCTATCCAGGGATACAACCATGGGCACATGGAACGTCAAGACCATGTACCAGAGCGGCAAGGCCGCCCAGATAGCAGCGGAAATGCAAAAGTACAACCTTTCCCTGCTAGGCATCAGTGAAGCCAGATGGACGCAGTCTGGCCAGAAAAGGCTGTTAAGTGGGGAGATGATTCTGTATTCAGGTCATGAAGAGGAGAATGCCCCCCCCATACAGAAGGAGTAGCACTCATGCTGTCACCAGTGGCACAGAGAGCGCTGATGGGCTGGGAACCTCTTGGGCCAAGAATTATAACAGCAGCCTTTAGAACCAAGAAAAAGCTCAAGCTGAACGTCATCCAGTGTTATGCGCCCACCAATGACAGTGACGAGGAAGAGAAACAAGAGTTCTACGACCGACTCCAGAGTGCCGTGGACAAATGTGCGGAGCGAGACATCACCATCGTCATGGGCGATTTTAATGCCAAAATAGGGGAGGACAACACCGGATACGAAGAGGTGATGGGGAGACAGGGACTAGGCTCGGAGATGAGTGAGAACGGGGAGAGGTTTGTAGACTTTTGTGCTCTAAACCGACTTGTCATTGGAGGCAGCATCTTCCCACACAGAAGAATACACAAAGCAACTTGGGTCTCACCTGACCATACAACAGAGAACCAAATAGACCATATCTGCATTAGCAAGAAATTTAGAAGATCCCTTCAAGATGTTCGAGTGAGGAGGGGAGCAGATGTCGCCTCAGACCACCATCTGCTTACCTTAAGAATGAAGCTCAAGCTAAAGAAAAGCCGCACAGAGACAACAAGAAGACAGCGCTATAATGTAGGCCTCCTGAGAGAAACTGGAGTTAGAGAAGAGTTCAAACTGGTGCTGTCCAACCGGTTTCAAGCGCTACAGGAGCTAGTAAATGAAGAGGAGGCGGTCACCACAGAGCAGCAGTGGAAGGCAGTTAGAGAGGCGCTGAACTCAACCTGCAAAGACACTGTAGGGTTCAGGAAACACCACCACAAGGACTGGCTGTCGGCACAGACCTTGAAGAAGATAGAAGCGAGGAAGCAGAAGAAAGCAGCGGTCAACAACAGTCGCACGAGAGCAGCCAAAGTAAGGGCACAGGGGGAATACTCGGAAGCCAACCGCGAGGTGAAGAGGAGTATCAGGGCAGACAAGAGGGCCTACACAGACAGCCTGGCAGCAGAGGCAGAAAAGGCAGCAGGCAGCAGCAACATGAAACAGCTCTACGACATTACCAGAAGATTGTCGGGTAAGTATGGCCATACAGAAAGACCAGTAAAAGACAAAGAAGGCAAGCCTATTGCAGACAGAGCAGACCAACTCGACAGATGGGCCGAGTATTTTGAAGAGTTACTGAACAGACCTAGCCCACCCGACCCCCCCGACATACAGCCGGCAGAGACCGACCTACCCATCAGCTGTCACAGACCCAGCCGGGAAGAGATCAGAAAAGCAGTGGCATTTTTGAAGAATGGCAAAGCAGCAGGGCCAGATGGCATCCCAGCGGAGTCTCTGAAAGCAGACCTAGAGACAACAGTGGAGATGCTGTACCCACTGTTTGGAAAGATCTGGGAAGAGGAGGTGATGCCAGCTGACTGGAAGGAGGGGTACCTAATCAAGCTTCCCAAGAAAGGCGACCTCAGCAAGTGTTCCAACTACAGAGGAATCACCTTGCTGTCAGTACCAGGAAAGGTCTTCAACAGGATCATCCTAGAGAGAATGAAGAGCTCCGTTGACCCCCAGCTGAGAGACCAGCAAGCAGGATTCAGGAAGAACCGATCATGTACAGACCAGATCGCCACTCTCCGCATCATCGTGGAACAGTCTCTGGAGTGGAGCTCCCCGCTGTACGTCAACTTTGTGGATTATGAGAAAGCATTTGACAGCGTGGACCGAGAGACTCTGTGGAAACTCCTACGACACTACGGTGTACCCACAAAGCTCGTCCGCCTGATCAAGAGCAGCTATGATGGCATGACATGTCGCGTGATCCACGAAGGGCAGTTCACCAGAGAGCTCCAGGTCAGAACTGGTGTCAGGCAGGGGTGTCTGCTGTCTCCGTTCCTCTTCCTACTGGCCATAGACTGGGTCATGAAGATGACCACAGAGCACAGACGAAGTGGAATACAGTGGACACTGTGGACACAGCTTGACGACCTCGATTTTGCAGACGACTTGGCATTACTGTCCCACACTCATCAACAAATGCAGGACAAGACCACGAGGCTTGCTGACATCTCGTCCCAAGTGGGCCTCACCATTCACAAACAGAAAACAAAGACAATGAGGCTGAACGCAACCAGGGAAGAACCAGTCTTGCTTGCTGGCACCCCGTTGGAGGAGGTGGAGTCCTTCACCTATCTCGGGAGCATCATAGACAAAAAAGGCGGCACTGATGCAGATGTCAGAGCACGAATCGGTAAAGCCAGAGCAGCCTTTCTCCAGTTGAAAAAAGTGTGGAGTTCCAGAGAGCTGTCACAACACACCAAAGTCCGGATTTTCAACTCCAATGTAAAAGCAGTTCTCCTATATGGAGCAGAGACATGGAGATTGACAAAAACCACAGTCAACAGAGTACAGACCTTCATGAACAGTTGCCTTAGAAGAATTTTGAAAATCCACTGGCCAGAGAAGATCAGCAACGTCAGACTCTGGGAGAGAACAGAGCAGATAACAGCAGAGAATGAAATTGGGCGAAGAAGATGGGGATGGATCGGTCACAGTCTGAGAAAGCCAGCTTCCAGTATCACTAGGCAGGCATTGTCATGGAACCCCCAGGGAAAGAGGAAAAGAGGTAGGCCGAGAAACTCCTGGCGTCGAGACCTCCAAGCAGACATCAAGAGACTGGGAACCACCTAGAGTAGAATCGAAGGAGAAGCACAGGACAGGAGTTGCTGGAGGTCTCTCGTCGACGGCCTATACCCGGGTAGGGGTGACAGGCGTAAGTAAGTAAGTAACAAGGTGGCACACGCTCTCTCGAGCTTGGTATGCTTCTCTACCAGAGCTGGGGTTGGTGCGAGGACCGGACCTTCTTGGCGAGCCCGACACATTCCCGGACAGCTGTACGTCTGGACCGACTCGCTGTCCCGCCGCGGCCAGCTCTTGCATGCGGATTGGACCCTTCGGCAGGACATCTATCGGTGGACCCGCGCCTGTTAGGAGTCTCCAGGTCGACTTGTTCGCCACAAGGTGGAACCTTCAGCTTCCCCTCTTCGTCACCCCGATTCCCGATCCCTGGGCTTGGGCTGTCGATGCGCGCTCCATTCCCTGGGACGTCCTGGCGGCCTCCGCCTTTCCTCGACGGTCCTCGTACCCAAAGTCCTCCTCAACCTTCGGCGCTGCCCGGCGGCCCTCCTGTTAGTCGCTCCATTCGCCTGGATCCGCCACAGGAACACCGGCCTTCTCAGCCTCGCCACGGGCCCCCCCCCCCCCCCCCCCCCCCCCCCCCCCCGCCCTATGCGCCTTCCCACTCCTCGCACCATGCTCAAGCCACTGCGCCAGCCGCTGTTCCTCCCTGCCCGGAGCGGCTCATCCTTCACGACTGTAGGTTGTGCGGCAAGCCCTCGGTGCTAGAGGCTACTCGGGTACAGCGGTGGAGGCGATCGCTGCCGCCCCCAGACCTTCGGCCATTCGAGTCTACGTGGGACATGGCGAGTCCTGTTTTCCTGATGCCCCGATCACAGCCTGAACCTCACGGATTTGTCGTATCCGCAGCTGGCGGAGCTCTATCGGGCTCGGCTGAGACCTAGACCTAGCCCCTTCACGGTGAGGGGTCACCTGTCCAGGCTCGCTTACACGTTGACACCACGGACACCCAGACCCGGGCGCCTGCACAGACCTCGCCGACCTTATGGGACACTTCGGCAGCCGGCGCCAGGCCTACCGCTCGCTCCTCCCCCGCTGGGACCTACCCTGGGTGCTAACGTGCTTGAATTCTGCCCGATTCGAACCCTTACAGCGGCCCATTCGCAGATGTGACACTCTACACGTGCTTCCTGCTGGCCCGGGCTACCACCTCACGGGGGAGCGAGCTACACGCGCTTAGGCGCGTCCTATCTGCTTACAGTTCTGAGCGGACGGGTCCGTGCTACTTCTCACTGCCTCGGCCTTCCTTGCCAAACAGGTCCCCTCTGACTGCGCCGCAGGTTTCACCTTACGGCCGCTATGAAACAAACCCCTGTCACAGGAGACCAGGTAACAGGATCCCGTGCGCACCTTTGACTGCTCTGCGACGATCTAAAGCCTTCCGCAGAGGGCATGCACGCCTCTCCCTACCTCTGAGACCGGCGGAATGACATAACGGCCCAGACGTTCTCTTCCTGGCTCCCTGAGTCATTTGCTCCGCCTATCAAGATATCTCCCTGCAGGGAGCGAAGAGGCTGCACATATGCGCACACGAGGTACGAGCCATGGCCACGAGCGCCACGTTTGTTAGAAATGCGGTCACGGACATCGTGGCTACCTTGGACGGGAAGACTGAATCTGTATTCGCCCGCTTCTACCTCAGGGACCTGGCGGGCCAGCAAGAGAATCTCGAAATGGTGGGGGACATCGCCACGGCGCAACACTCCCTCCCGGCACCACCGGCGCCGTTGGTATGCACTTCGCTAAAATTGTCGGGAGTTTGCGACTGGGAGGACGGCTCTGTTCCCTCCTAGGGAGTTGTCATGCGGCACCCTCCGCCTCATCGCAATTCTTCCACAAAGTCATGTCATCGGTAATGTTTTTGAGGAAACAAATTCATTTTTCTGTAAAAGGTATTTTTTCGAAAAATACTTACCGATGACATGACTCGGATGGCCCTCCCACCTGCCCTGCTTGCCGCTTTCGAGCGAAGTATCTGACTGGTTGGTCTCGTGACAGGAACTGGTAAGGAAGGAGCGGGAGATAACTCTCGGCCCCTCTGGGGTTCCCCGAGTGCCTAGCGGGTTGTGTAGGCACACAACGGGTAAGTAGGCTAAAATTGAGCTAGTAGTAGACATTTCCACAAAGTCATGTCATCGGTAAGTATTTTTCGAAAAAATACCTTTTAGAGAAAAATGAATTTTTCTTCACTTCCCAAACTGCTAAGTAAAAAGCTGCTTAATCTCATAATCATATGTGGCTTTTTATTTATTTATTGTTTCCTTCTTATCCATAGATACGGCGAGAAGGGGACTTTACCCATCAAGCTTCAAGCACCACAGCATTCTTCCGTGGAAGATCGCTTTGGCTTTGAGCACCATGAGGCTCATCTTGAGATGTATCTGCACCCAGCCTGTCACTATCAGCTCCGCCTTCTCATGGCACCTGGCCAGAGTCTTGGACAGGTAAGGTTACTGAATGATGACAGTGGTTGTGGTGGTGATGGTTTGGTAGGGGACCTGAGAAGCTCAGATGGTAGTGCTGATGGACTCTCGACTGAAGGGTGGCGAGTTTAGATGTAGGTGAGGTTAAAATTTGTGCAGGTTGTTTGGTGTCATGTCTTTCAAATCACCTTTTTGGCTTTGTGGTGCCAAATAACTTAATCCTTTTGATGTTGGCAGCAGTTTTAGTTGTGATGATTCCTGCAGGAATCATTGCGACTAAAACTGCTTCCAACACAAAGAGTTAAAGCACACAGAATCCTTGGGCTGGTGGTTCCTGTGAAAGTGTATTATTTGGAGGTGGGGGGTGGGGGGGAGGATTAGTTTGGGTGGTGCGTGTGTGTGTGTGTTTCTTTCAAAGTTATCATCTCTCACAAATTTTGTTTCCTTTTGTTTTGCTAGCCTCTTTGGTTTATCTGATGCAGGGTTCGGTTTACCCCTGCGGCTTGCGGCATTACCGCATTGTTCTTGAAAATCCCGCATCGGCTCTCAATTACGAGTGTTACAGGGCGCAATGCTATCCAGTACCAGTGCGCCACCGCGGTTTCGTTTTTCCGCGGAGTTTGGGATGCATCCGTGCCGCTGATTGGCTGAAAACGCTCGGTTCAGTCCAATCACTGAAGGCTTACTTTCACCAGTTCGTTGCTCTGGTTTGCGTCAGTTCTGGCGGCGTGTGTTTCACAGTGGTTCTAGACTTTTCTGCCAAGACTTCTGAAAAATGCCGCCGAAAAAGAAACCAAAGCTTCTTCCAGGACAAGCAATTTTGTCCTTTGGACCGACTCTGAGTCAGGTCACAATCAAAAAGTGAGCGATCCGGACCGTAGTACTGATCAACCTCAGCCGAGTACTTCGACGTGTGTCAGTGATCAAGGTGAGGGGAAACCGAAAGTAAAAACTTTTCAGAGAACTTGGTTAACGCTGTATCCGTGGCTCAGATATGACGAAGACAAGGCCAATATGTACTGCAATCTGTGCAGAAAGCATGGAAAAAAAACCCAGCTTGGCGGCAGGCACTGTTCCGCACTAGCACACTGACTCGCCATGCAGAGGGCAGCGATCATCAGCTGATAATTAACGCACCTGCTGAAGCAGCCAGTATGAAAGAAAGACAGAAAACCGCACTGGGGAAGAAGGAAGAGGCTGTGGTGGTGGCATTGAAGGCCATGTTTTGGTTGTGCCAAGAAGGACTTCCCCTTCTGAAATTTCGATCGCTCATGAAGCTGCTGATGCATCTGAAGGTGCCAAATGTGGAACACCTGTGGGGCCCATTGAAATTAGGAGGAAGGGGCCCAATGCCCCATAGTCATTTTTTTGCCAGGCTGAACCCTGCTGATGTGTCTCCCATGGCCCTTAAGCTAATTGTGGAAAACCCCTACCCCTCAGCGTGGTTTCTTCCACCTTTGTATTATCTCTGTTAAGCATTACGCATATGGTGTGTGTGTGTGTGTGTGTGTGTGTGTGTGTGTGTGTGTGTGTGTGTGTGTGTGTAAATCAAATCATTTCACCACTAGTTATTTATCCACTACACTGATAATTCTTCTTTTTGTTTTAATCCAAACCTGACATAGCTGATTGCCATTGACCCCTACTAGCTGTTGCCACAGTGTGAGCTTGTAGAGATTAGGCCTGGTACTGTAATGAAAGCATGTAGATCTGAGCATTAACCCCCCTTTGTGCATACAGCCACCAGCACTGTTTGCAGTACTTGTAGCTGCTTGCGTAAGGGGTTAAGTGTACTGTGTGTGGCAATCGGTTATTTAAGTTTCTAAAACCATTACCTGTACAAATAGCCCCGTCTGCCTGAGGTTCACAGCAAGGGGCATAGACCCTCAAGAGCGTCTGTGCCAATGCATATTGGTACTGTCTTAGTTCAAGCGGTATACATGTTGCAATCCCTTTATCATTGCAGGTTTAGAGTAAACCCTTTGCATGTGTTTTAAGTTGACATGGAATATTTATAGCAACAAATGAACAATCTATACTTTTGTTAGATCACTCTACTTGTGGACTAGGTGTATGTTCAGAAAACAATCATTGTTTCTGCATTTTAAAGCATAGCTACATGTAAACGTTTCTCATCAGACAGTTCAACTGTGTACTCTGTGGCACACACACACACACGCATGCATGCGCGCGCGCGCATGCACGCACGCACGCACACACACACACACACACACACACACACACACACACACACACACACACACACACACACACACACACACACACACACACACACACACACACACACTTTTTTTTCTCTCTCACAAGCATAGAGGATTCGTTTTTAAGAGGACTCTGCATCATACATTTTCCCATAAATTTTCAAACAAAGCCGTTCACTTGAGGGGCGGATCCGGTAGAGAAGATATTCCCACAACCCACCAAATCAAACAGCTGAGGGGGGTGTGGGTCAAGGACCATTCCACCACCAGCTGAAAAATCAGATGATACGGATAAGGGAGCTAGATGCCAGATTCGCAAAAGAGGAAGGGGGGTTGGATTAGGGGAGGGAGTGGTGGGGGGGGGGGGGTGCAGGGAGGAATTACAAAGTACTGTACTGCTTATCCACAAAGTTGACGTACAGCGGGGAGCTCCACTCCAGAGACTGTTCCACGATGATGCGGAGAGTGGCGATCTGGTCTGTACATGATCGGTTCTTCCTGAATCCTGCTTGCTGGTCTCTCAGCTGGGGGTCAACGGAGCTCTTCATTCTCTCTAGGATGATCCTGTTGAAGACCTTTCCTGGTACTGACAGCAAGGTGATTCCTCTGTAGTTGGAACACTTGCTGAGGTCGCCTTTCTTGGGAAGCTTGATTAGGTACCCCTCCTTCCAGTCAGCTGGCATCACCTCCTCTTCCCAGATCTTTCCAAACAGTGGGTACAGCATCTCAACTGTTGTCTCTCTACTGTCCCACACTCATCAACAAATGCAGGACAAGACCACGAGGCTTGCTGACATCTCGTCCCAATTGGGCCTCACCATTCACAAACAGAAAACAAAGACAATGAGGCTGAACGCAACCAGGGAAGAACCAGTCTTGCTTGCTGGTACCCCGTTGGAGGAGGTGGAGTCCTTCACCTATCTCGGGAGCATCATAGACAAAAAAGGCGGCACTGATGCAGATGTCAGAGCACGAATCGGTAAAGCCAGAGCAGCCTTTCTCCAGTTGAAAAAAGTATGGGGTTCCAGAGAGCTGTCACAACACACCAAAGTCCGGATTTTCAACTCCAATGTAAAAGCAGTTCTCCTATATGGAGCAGAGACATGGAGATTGACAAAAACCACAGTCAACAGAGTACAGACCTTCATGAACAGTTGCCTTAGAAGAATTTTGAAAATCCACTGGCCAGAGAAGATCAGCAACGTCAGACTCTGGGAGAGAACAGAGCAGATAACAGCAGAGAATGAAATTGGGCGAAGAAGATGGGGATGGATCGGTCACAGTCTGAGAAAGCCAGCTTCCAGTATCACTAGGCAGGCATTGTCATGGAACCCCCAGGGAAAGAGGAAAAGAGGTAGGCCGAGAAACTCCTGGCGTCGAGACCTCCAAGCAGACATCAAGAGACTGGGAACCACCTGGAGTAGAATCGAAGGAGAAGCACAGGACAGGAGTTGCTGGAGGTCTCTCGTCGATGGCCTATACCCGGGTAGGGGTGACAGGCGTAAGTAAGTAAGTAAGTACTGCTTATCATGAACCTTGTGCGCCCCCCTCCCCCAGCCCCCCAACCCCATGTCTCAGGAGTCCAGTATGAATGTTTTTGTGTTTTGGTATCATTAACCAAAACAAGTTTTAGTCTGCAAGACACACTTGACTTGTTTTCGCCTTATCAACACAGCCACACTAACAATGTTTTACTTCCCTTTTAATGTAACAGCCACTTTAACAATTTGGCACACATGTGTCACATTGCAAAAGAGTGAAAAGGTTTACAACACATTTGCACACCAGGAAAGTAGCACTTCCTTTTCTCTCTAAAACATTTTCCACGAATAACCAAACTAGCTGTGAACGTCAGTCACTCATTTGCACGAAGTACAGATCTTCATGAGCACCTGCAAATGAGTGGGTACTCATAAGGATCTATAATTCTTGCATGACTCATTTACATCCGTTTTTCAGGCGGATGGATCAACGAGTGCCATCAGTTCGTAAGAGGCATAGATCCTCATATCAAAAACGTTTATTTAAGAAAATAAATGATTCATGGGTCCAGCAGAAGGCATAGGTTTTTATGATCCCTAGCAGCTTGCGGGGGAAACCCCCCCTCCTCCTCCCCCTCCCCCTCCCCCCTCCCCCCCCCCCACTCCCGCAAGCTGCTGGGGATCATAAGAACCTATGCCCTTGTTGGACCCTTTCATCCTTTTTCTTTGATGCATGTTTTGAAATAGGACGTTATGATGGCAACATGACGCACGCACTGAAATGAAATGCATTGGTAACCACGGTAGAGAACCCGTACACAAAGTACAGGCAAAACGACCAGCATCTGCAAGCAGCATAGATCTTCATGAGCCCCCACAGAGTGCTAGAGTTATGAAGATCTATGTCTTGCAAGCGAGAGCTAACTCTGTTGTCGTGTTTATGCAGAATGCATCATATGCTCGTTACACACTGTGGCAAACAGCAGGATAACAAAAGACCCATTAGCGCAAATTTGCACTTGAATTGTTTCAGCTTGATCCGTGTGTGTACCTTTAAGTTCAACATTTTTTTCGTTCATTTAAACAAGCACAGAAGTTGGCACAGACTAGGAATTCATCTGGAGTCAGTATTTCATATTATGCGCATATTTATGGAACCAATGCCCCCAAACATGCTAAGAAGAATCATAGCTATTCATAACTCATATTCCTGCATTGAAAGAATATCGTCAGTTGCACACGCACGCACACACACACAGATGGTGGAAACGTGTTTTTTTTTTCTCCTTAATACATTCAGAACATCGGGTGATGGACCGGTCAGGATAATAATATCAGATGTAGTGGGAAGGCGCAAAACTACTCTGGTGTTGCTTCCCTTAATTCATTCAAGGCATCAGTAGCTGCGGAAGTGTCGTATAGTGTTTTAGCTGGCAACGCTATACGACGCTTTCGTAGCTATTGATGCAGTCGTCTTGAATGAGTTAAGCAGTCATGTCTCCCGCAACTGATACATAATCTTTACAAACACCTCAAAGTGTTACGAAAGTCATTACTAGGTTTGAACTACTGTTTCTGTTATCAGTGATTGTTCATTAATGTTCAAAAGCCTCACCAGACGCCCATGGCAGTTTGGGTTCGTGTATCTGTATCTGTACGGGCACTCTACCCTGTAACCTGGTGTGTCCACTTTTACACCTCTGGAACTTGAGTTTGGTGCGGTACCACTGAGTGTCCACAATCTCATACATCTGTTTCCGTAGCCTGGCATTGAGAAGGTCAAAAATGGGATGAAATACAGAGTCCTGAGAGTTTTGTTCATGGTCCGTGTTGCTGCTAGGTGTTTGAGGTCGTGTGCGAGGTAGAACCGGCGGACTGGAGTGAGGTCTGATACGCTTGCTTTTGCCTTCGGACGGCTGTAAGTTTCTGTCCAGCAGAACGTCAAAGGCCTTCTCCACAGCAGCCGAGGATGGACGTTGGACTTTGTCCTCTGATTTTCTGTTGCTGTAAGTTTTGTACATATTTCTGTAGGCCTTGACGCGGGACTGCACTTGTGAGGGGCTGAGCGTCGTTTTCTCAGTGCCTTGACTGAGTCGGATAGGAGTGTTTTGTGTATTCGTCTCAGTATTAGTATTCTTCACGCTGCTGGTTACCATTTCCTCCTTGTTCCACTCAGCTTGTGGCCCTTGAGCATGTTTTCCAGACATCGGCACGATCATTGTGTCCTTGGTGTCAATCACTCGCCGCGGGCCGTAGCGCATCACAATCTTACAGTCATCCACTGTCAACATGTTGAGAATGTCGTTAGACTTTGATCGATCAGTGACACACGCCCTGAACTTGGTACGTGGAGATATCTCCTTGTCTTTCGGGATTTGTTCATTGTGTTCATTACCCTTGCCTTCTGCTACGGGTTCACACTGTGTTGCTTTATCAGCGTTATTGTCAGCACAGTTGTCGGAAACAGTCTCATTTTCTAAATCAGAGTATGTCTGTTTTGGCTCTTTATTGTCTGGACTATTTTCGACTTGATCAGCATCTTGGATGTTGATCTGCACACCGTTTCCGCTTGGACCTCCAGTAGCATTATCAGCACTAGCGTTGTGAACACTAAGACTGGAAGGTTCGTCTCTGTTAGAGCCGTTGGCTTTGTCCGAAGGGCATGAAGGTTTATGGGAGTAAGTCTTTGGGAAATAGTCCTGCAGGTTGACTAGGTGCGTGTCTGGCGGGGCGGGTGGCGGGGTTTTGGGATAGAGTAGCGGGCGGTTGATGGTCCAGCCTGTGGACAACTTTCTCTTCCACTGGGGCTGGATGTTGAGGTGCACGATCCGCCGCTCCTCCACGTAGTGCTCTATCGTCTCCGCCATCTTGGCCGCCAAGGCCGTGTTCTCCGTGTCCCTGACGTCGTGCAGGTCGGACTTGGACTTCGACAACGCCGGTCTGACCTTTGACGTGCCAGAGGCGGTGTTGTGTGGGAAGTTCCCTATAGAGGATTTTCCACTCAACACGGCCTCTTGCACATCCCCGCCTTTACCCGTACCGGACACCAGCTTGAAATTAATGGCGCTCATCTTTCTAGGGTCCACATCTTTTGTGGATTTGGTGGGCGGGAACATGAACTCCGACAGTTTGCACTTGCGGAACAGTATGGGCGGCTCCTTTTTGGGCCGCTTGATGAAGAGGCGGTTGACTTCCGTGCACCATTTGCCGACCGATTCAAGTTTTTCTGGAGGCATCAGGTGTGTTTTCGTGAGTTCAGAGGTTGTTGAGACGATGTTAGTGGTGACATTGTTGGTACTGTGCAGGCGTTGGCCGTCAAGCCAGTCCAGTAGTTTGGCGTGATGGGTCAGCGTGGTCGCGTTCATCTTCACAGACGTCAGGTAGATACGTCTTCTAACACAGTTGATGTTTATTAAGGAATCGAGGATTACTAACCAAGCACTAGACCGATAATCCTTGGACAAATCCACGTGTTGCAAGGGCTTGTCATGTAGAAACAGCTAAACAACAAACTTGAACGACAAATCTGCTTATCGGTGGAGAATTACTTTCACCGAAGTGTCATCCCGTTAAACGTTTTTAAACAGGTTATTGCAGAGGGATTATCTCTGTCGCTGTGTTTGAAAGCCAACGACTTCTGCACTCTGGATAGGGTCATTTAGTCTGTCGGCGCCTTTGTTGAAATAGGTGTATTAATAATGACAGTAACGAAGTCTTGTCCAATTTCGTTCACTTAGAAGTACAATTTGTGCCGGTGTTTCTTGGGGGCTTTGTATTAGTTTGGCTTTGATCTTCTATTTGTTGACCAAACCCTGAAGTAATTATCAACGTAGTAGTTGTGGTAGTGTAAGTACATTGCACTTTAGTAGATCTAATAAGGTCAGTTGTCAGGCGAGAAAGATCTATGCCGGTTCTACAGACACAACAGTTCCTGTCACGTACTCTCGTATTTACCGTCACCAGTCAGAGAAAAGGTGTTTTTGACGTGCATTTATCACTGGCGTGTATTTGTACTACTTCACACAATACTGCCATTTGTTGGCGCGGTTTGCTCATACTAGAACCGGCACTTTTCAGACACTTCGTCAATAGTAGTGTGGTTGTATCTCTTTGAATTCACTCGTTATGTGTATGTAATATTTCTCAATTTGTATCATTTGTTTGTCACGTTTGCTCGCACTTTTCCAAGTTCCTTTCTGCGTTCACAGCACGCCGACCAAACAATCGGACATATAAACCACCCTTTCTTCGTTCAGTCTTTTCCGATCTTGAAGATGTGTGTTCTGTGAACTTCTAAGTGACTGCCTTACAATTTGTTCTTCTCTTACCGGAGTGTGTAAAATATCTTCACTACCAGCACTGTCCTTCATGAATATAACACTGCTGTTTGGGACTACCTCCCAATTTAATCGGAAACTTTAATTTGTCGCTTTCTTGTCACCCAACCAACACCAGTTGTCACATAATTTGAACTCAAATGAAGGCGTGTCTTGGGACGCCTCGTACTGCATCACAGTCTTCGCTTTTGTCCTCGAGAATTTACTCATTCCAACTCCAATCCACTTTTCTCTCAAGTCTTCCAAACTCCTGAACAACGGTTGCTTTGTCAGGCGCAGTTCATGAAATTTCGATGGATAAAAAATGAAAGGCTTTCAGACCTCTGCAGCTTATAAACACCTTTCCTTTCACCTCTGCAAAACTGACAACAATTGGCGCTTTGTCGAGAACAGTTCATGAAATGTCAGTGGATTGAATAATATGAAATTGCCGGCGCACTCAGCTTGACCCCAAAAGCCGCCGCCCGCAGATTGATTCCAGCCAACGAACCTCATTGAGCCGCTTTTGTCCCGGGCCTGCCGGCGCACCTGAAAACAGAGACGAAATAGAAACAAAATAATACAGTAATGCACATATTGGTAGAATGCAGGTGCAGCTTTGCATACAATATAGATCAATTCACAGTGCCTCAGTCACAGCCCTTTTCCTATTGCAAGAGGCATAGATTCTCATGAGCCCCTGCAGCCGCAGGGGCTCATGACAATCCATGCCTCTTGCTCACCGAGTTCCATCGGTGAAACCCAAACTCAGGGCCCTGTCGTCTGATTGATATATATATATATATATATATATATATATATATATATATATATATATATATATATATATATATATATATATATATATATATATATATATATATATATATATATATCATACTGTGTATAATTCATGTGCGTCTTGCTGGCCAGGGATGACCCTTTTGTTCTCGCTTCTTTCTGAAACACATAAACTGTGTGCTGGTCTGTGATGTTGGACCTTACGGCTTGCAGCCAAAAGGTCCAAAATCACATACCAGCACACGCGTCGAGGAAGCCATCGGAGTTTAAACCTATCGATCGGTGTGAGAGAGCGAGTATGAGCAATCTGTGTGGCGAAATTAACATAACTACCGATGCATAGTCCCAGAGTGTAGCAAGATTAGTGCGATTAAAGGTAAAGCGTTGTCGCTGTAATGATGGATTAATATTACTGCAGCGTGCTTAGTACAATCGCTTGAAAGAGAGCGAGCGAGTCTGTATTTGACAACGGTGAACATTTTGGTAGTCACAACGAATTTTCGAACTTAACTCTTGGCTTGAACAAGCCTGCAGACGTCGTGGGCAACTCCTATAAAATCTTATGAAAGAGAGCGAGCGAGTCTGTATTTGACAACGGTGAACATTTTGGTAGTCACAACGAATTTTCGAACTTAACGTTGCTAATCTAAATCATTAATTACAATCGCACGACTAACATTTTCTGCATGCCTACAATACTACCCATACATAGAGAGAGAGAGAGAGGGAGGGAGAAAAAGAGAGAGAGAAAGAGAGAGATTTCAGGCGCGCTGTTCTTGTCCGGTCATAATTTAAATAAAAGCCTTGTCACAGTACAAGCTTTAAGACAACGCTGACATGGGCCCATTAGAAAAGATTGTCGTGAAAATTTAGTTCTTGTGTTTGAAGACATATATGTTTTGTACCTAGACTTGGTTCTAATGACTTTGTCCCTGAAACCAGCTGAGAAAAGAAAGCGACAAATCTCGTTTGCTTGGAATGAAATGTCGTTTTGGTTTCAAATGTATGCGCACTGAACTCATTCTACCCCAGACACACCACAGCACGATAAGGATCGACCATGATAGTTCAAGGGTGATGCCAGAATAGCTTGGCGCCTATGGGCGCCAAGCTATTCTGGCATCACCCTTGAACTATCATGGTCGATCTTTGTCCTGCACTGCAATGCAGTCTTCAGAGGACAACGGCAAAATTTGGGGATTTCGGTGTTGGGGTACAAGGAGTTAAACAACGTCACCGTCAGTGGACGCAGATTGTCTTTGTGAAATCATTGTAATTTCAGAGTCGAAGATCCCCAGCCGTCAAAGGAATATAGACACACAGTGGTTAGAGCAAGAGGCATAGATCCTCGTGAGCCTCCGCAACTGCGGGGGCTCACTAGGATCTATACCTCTTGCAGATTGGCGGTGTACAGTTGTTTTGTTTTTTTCTCGGCAGTGAAGAAGTTTAAACGATACTTCTAATCTCTCTTCTGGAAAAGACGTGAAAAGCCAAACAGTCGGTCAGCACAAATTACATGCAGAATGATCTCGCCCACAACACGTTTGCGTGTAGACACCACGGCGTGGGCAAGAGGTGGATCGACCATGATAGCTCAAGGATAGCATCATTTGTTTCTCACAGCTGGTACACTGTCTTGATAAATGCCTCTCAGAATCAGTCGTCAGAGTCGTTGCTAGCTTTAAACCGTTCCACTTGAACACCACCCAGTTGCAAGAGGTATAGATCCTCATGAGCCCCCGCAGTTGCGGGGGCTCATGACGGTCTGTACCTCTTGCGCAACCTCCATGTACCCATGTTCCATTGACGGTTGGGGGTCTTTGGCGTTGAGTGTACAACGATTTCAACAAAACGGTCCGCGTCCGCTGGCAGTAAATGTTAACAAGATGAGGATTTCATCCCAAAGTCTACCGTATTGTTTGGAGCTCAGATGCGTTTTTCTCTTAGGAACATTGAGAGTTGTTCATATTTTTAGGCTTATTATGCTGATCCATTTCCCTCCTCTCTAAGCCAACCTCTGATCAACACACACGTCGGCGCACACAAATAAAGACGGACACACTGCGCTTCCCGCCATTAGTACGCTCTGTGGGCTCGTGTAGCGACAGGATTCCATCTCCTACTTTAACCCACCCTCTGATTCACACACACTGGCACACAGAAATAAGGACGGACACACGGCGATTCCCGCCATTCGTAAGCTCTGTTGTCTGGCGTACGTAGCATATAATAGCTATTCTGAAGAAGCCGAATGATAGCAGATAGCACGAGCAGCGAAATGACGTCACTTCAAGCTTCACGTCATATCATCATTAGTCCCACGACGCCGTGTTCATAGTGACGACTCGATGTTATACGTCACTCATCGCAGTACTAACATTTGACGTATCAGAGAATCAACTTTGCAATTTTCTTGCCGATTTTCACACCTAGGGCTTACAGTTCACAATTTGACCTAATCCTACCCCAGGGCCGGGACAAACAGCAGGCTTATGTAAACACTGTTTATTAAAAAAAAACTATGCGGGTATTAATGAGAAGATAGTTTTTTCGTAAAAGAAAAATTAAAGTTATGTAAGCTGTTTTACAAATGAATCCGAAAAAGTGGTGCAGAAAACTGATTTTCACACCTAGGGCATACAGGTAAAAATTGACCTAATCGTACCCGATAGCCGAGACAAACTGTAGTCTTATGTAAATACCGTATACGAAATATCATGCGATTATTAACGAGAAGATTGTTTTTTTCGTAAAAAAAAAAGATTCAATTGTTTTAAGATTAACCCATATAGAAGACTGAGTACTTTGCACAGATAGCAGTATTAGTCATGGTGCAAAGACAGTTTTCTGGATATGAATGTACAGAAAACGAAGAAGCTCGTCATTGATGACAGGAAAGTTGATGATATTTTTGTTCCTGTCTCAATTAATAATCAACCTTTAGAAGTGGTCACTGAATTTAAATACCTTGGCACAGTTGTTGGTAGTAGGCCGTCTTTTACTGGACACATCGATCTGATTATAATAATAATAATTACGGTATTTATAATGCGCTTATCTTATAATAATTATAACTCTAAGCGCGCACTCACAACTCGCACACAAATGCGCACGCTTTAGACAATGACTCACGTAACACAAATAGTGAAAATACATTACGACGGTCAGCTTGGGGTGGGGAGTGTGGTGATATAGTGCTAGAACTGTTGAAAGAGGTGTGTTTTGAGGGCGGACTGGAAGGAGGAGAGAGAGTGTTTCTGACGGAGAGAGAGTGGGAGAGTGTTCCAGGTGGATGGACCGTATACAGAGAAGGAGCGGGGGCCGAAAGTGCTGAGTTTGGTGCGGGGGATGAGGAGGCGGAGAGGGTCAGAGGCGGAGCGGAGGGAGCGGGGAGGAGTGTAGGGGTGAAGTAAGTTGGAGAGATAAGCAGGAGCGTAGTTTTTCAGGGATTTGTAGCAGAGAGACAGAATCTTGTATTGGATGCGTTGGGGGATGGGGAGCCAGTGAAGGAGCTTGAGCAGGGGAGTGATGTGGTCGGATTTTTTCTTTCTGAGGACGAGGCGGGCAGCATTGTTCTGGACGCGCTGGAGAGTGAGAGTTGTGGAGTGAGGAAGGCCGGAAAGGAGAGAGTTGCAGTAGTCGATGCGAGATAAGATGAGAGAGACAGCAAGTTTGGTGGCAGCTTCGGTAGTGAGGTATTTTCTGATCTGACTGATGCGGCGGAGGTGGAAATAACATGCCTGGGCCGTGGCGGAGACGAAGCTGGTCATGGAAAGAGAGGAATAGAGGATAACGCCAAGGTTCTTGACCGAGTCAGAGAGGGAGATGGGGGTGCTGTCGAGTTGAAGAAAATGATTATAAGAAAAGCAAACCAACGTCGGTGCCTTCTTAGGCGACTGAGAAGTTTTGATGTCAGTTCCAAGCTTTTAGAATCCGTCTATAGAAGCCTGATTGAAGCTGACTGAATTTTAACATCACTGCTTGGACTGTCAACCTCAGTATGAAAAACAGGGGCAGACTGTCACGTATCGTCAGAACAGCTGGGAAGATCATTGGCCTAGGACAGTACCCATTAGATGATCTGTGCCATAGGGTTGTCCGAAGGATAGCTGCTAGCATTGTCAGTGATCCTCGTCACCCATATTTGATCAGTTTCAAATGCTACCATCAGGCAGACGTTTCAACATGCCGCTTGCCAAACAAAAATGTTTTTAAGAAGTCTTTTATTCCAACTGCTGTCTCGATTTTGAACTCTTGTTTATAACGACGTGATGTATAATGTGTGATCTACTTAACATTACCTCCCATCTTGTGATAGATTGCTGGTGATAGATTGCCTGTGATAGATTGCTGCAATGATAATTTTAATGGAATGTTCTTTTAGTGTTTATTAGTGTCTTGTTTTGTTGTTTTATGACGAGCCAAAAGGCAAATTTCTGTTGTGCTTTGACTCGAACAGACAATAAAGTTGTATTGTATTGTATTGTATTGTATTGTATTGTATTGTATTGTATTGTATTGTATAATGCGTGAAATTAATCCCCAAAACGTGAAAATATATTTTTTCCAAAAATATCTAATTATCACTCAAAAGGTTCTAGAGGTACAATGCTGGTTAACGAACTCATTCAATATGTCACTTTTATCTAGCTATACGCAAAATATCTAGTAAAAATAAGAAAAATTACAGACTCCAGTGTGGATCAACCGGTTTTTGTGAAACGGCCATTTTCTCGCCAATGAGTGTCTTAATCAAATCATCGAAGAAAAGGTCCCGAGATTATTCTTTTAGCGACAATATCCTAAAATGTCAAGCTTGTCCTTCCTCAAACGCGGGCTCTAGTCGCTGTCACATCCTCACACATACACACACACACACATGCACGCACGCACACACACACACACACACACACACACACACACACACGCACACGCGCGCGCGGCGCTTTGGCGCCAAAAAGACGTTCTCTAGCAAGGTCATTTTTATCTTGTTACTTCTTTGCCAGAATTTCTGCCCCGCACACCAAAAACGTCATGTGCATGCTCCGGAATGTGCTCCGACCAGCCCCATTTCAAAGTCTACCGTAAAAGAAAGAAGTGGATTACCTTTATCTGGACACCTTTCGGGAAACTCATTAATTCATTCAGCCCGACGGCCGTATTTCCCAAATTTTGGAGGTGTCATCTAATGACCATGCACCAGTTGCAGGAGATGGATCGACCATGATAATTCAAGGGCAGTGCCAGATTAGCTTGGCGCCGACAGGCACCAAGCTAATCTCATTATCTGGCACTACCCTTGAATTATCATGGTCGACCCCTCTCCTGCTGTAGTGCGTCAGTGCTGAATGGGTTAACCACGATACACCCATCTTCACGCGCCTAACCTAAAGCACCCGGACACCCCACCCCACCCCTAACCCCTACTCACACACACACACCATCCTTCATTTTTTTTTAACTTTTGCTTATGAACACGAACACACTTCGAAGTGCAAGATTTCATTCATTAAAGGTGAATTATTTTCGCGTCAGCCTCATTCACGACTCTCCAGATATTCATGCGGGCCAATTTCCAGTTATTGCGTTCACGTACATGATCTCTGTTTAACGATCGGTTGAATCGCCTGATATCAACATTTATACAAAACGGGAGCTGTAGCAGTGAACCCCGTTCACATCAATTGCCAAATGGTGAAGTGTTTCAGAATCGTTTGTAAAGCGCGGCTTACGAATGCGGGAGATAGACTCGACCATGATTGTGCAAGGGTAGTGACCGATTGGCTTGGCGCCTTTCGAAGCACCAAGCCAATCAGGCACTGCCCTTGAGCTGTCACGGCGAGTCATTCTCCAGAGAACGGCGGTATATGTGAAAGGCGCAGGCCAATATTATTTTGTTCAAACATTCTGAAAGAGTTCCACATTTCCTGTCAGCGGAAGTAGGGGGGGGGGGGGGGGGGGGGGGGGGGAGAAGAGAGAGGGGTGTACAGTTTGTCGAAAATTTGCTTTCCATTTGCGATGAAGTATTTGGTGGCGGTTTCAAGTGTTAGTTCCTTTTGTTTTCGTCCAACATGTGGGGTGAAGCAAATCGTCCGACGTTTAAATTTAGAGCCATTGCCAAATACTAGCTCACACTTACTTCATGATAGCTGCTAAGCACTCAGCACAAGCTGCACTGTAAGAAATGAAACGAGCGCGTACGCTTTAAAGTTGTGCGCGTTTGACTCCTTTACACCTACTAATGACTTTTATAACGTAATAAGGCTTTGTACCAGAGGAGTGACGTAACGATAGTTCAGGGGTAGTGCTAGATTAGCTTTACGCCATTTCAGGCGCCAAGCTAAACTGGCATTGCCCTTGAACTAACAGGGCCCCATTCAGTGGACGCAGTTATGCTTCTGAAATTTTTGTTAGTCCAGCCAAAGTGAGTTCAGCCTCAAACTCAAAAAGCCCCAGCGGTCTAAAGACCGTGAACACACCGTGGTGTCAGGAAGAGGCATGGATCCTCGTGAGCCCCAGCAACTGAAAGGGGTGGGGGGGGGGGGGGGTGAATGAAGATCTATGTCTGTTAAATTGTGTTAAGTTTTTCTCGGCAATGAATGTGGTTAACTCATTCGAGACGTGCCGCCTCCGGATACGCGGCTCAGCCGCGTATCCGGAGGCGGCACGTCTTGAATGAGTTAATGTGCTAAAGTTTGCGCCCGTTGTCGTACCTGGAGAGTCGGAAGCTAATCGTCTAAGTCTTTGCGCTGTCACAGTCGAATCGTCTCCTAGTAGTGCTGAAAGTGAAAAGGTGTCGCCGACAAGTTGATTGCGAAATTTATGTTTGATGTCTTCTTGTCCTGTCCGGCATTATACTGTATGAATATCTTCTATTGCACCTAGCACATAAGTAACCAGTGGGAACGGATGTTAGGACACGTGGGTACTAACTACTACGTGTTACGGACACTATTGCGGAACTGTACTCGAGATTTGTGGACATAGCAAACTTTAATGTGGCGACACCCATGCCGGAACGCTGTCGATTTTGTAATAATGTACGATAAGTGTAACAGACAACAAATTTCACACGCCTTGGCTTGGAAACTACCGTACAGAGGCAGATTTCAACTGTAGATTGTTTGTTCACGATATACATAGTACCGGTATATTCGCTTGGTTTTTGACATCTGTCATGTGTGAACGCGCGAAGGAGGTCATGCGCACTCCAGCCCATCACTAGAAGTCACGAGTCTCCCCCAGAGTTGATCTCTATTCCGTTCCCAAAGTACGACGGTGTTTCAGCTCGTTACATCCTGAGGCTGAAATTGTCAATACTTTTAGACAATCTTTGAAGTCTGCGTCACAGTTCTGGAGACAGATGGAACATGATAGTTCAAGGGTGGTGTCGAAATAGCTTGGCGCCTACAGGCGCCAAGCTATTCCGACACCACCCTTGAACTGTCATGATCGATCCACATTCTGTCGTAGCGTGTCAGGGCTTTGTATCGGCAATGTTCGTGTTCATGTTTCAAGCGCACGGCTTATGTCAACAGGATGGAGTGAATTTCTGTTTTCGTTATTTCGCCTCCTTGGATGAAAGGATATACTGTACGTGTCCGTACATACTTCATATAGCTGTCCAACAGTACGCTATAAATGGTATGGCCACACTACAGGTTAAACCATCTGCAAGAGTCGTAGAATTTCATGAGCACCCCGCAAGTGCGGGGGCTCATGAAATTTTACGACTCTTGCGTAGAATCTCATTGACTTTTGTAATCCCAGGGACACTCTATACACTGTTCAAATGTTCCTGGTGATGCTTAGGCCTGCAAACGTTTAGTCCTACCAAAAACAGTATAATGTATTGTCTTTGGTCGTACACAATGAGCAAAAGATCGTCGGGCCCATAACCATTTGCTTACTTGAAGGATGGAGCTAGGGTGTATTCGTTTGACAGGTGTCCCATGCAGTATTGGACACCTGTCAAACGATGACCAGTTATTGGTCATTCCGGGCTTTATCAGTGATTCGATACATCCAAACGGTCATTCCCTCAAGCCTGGCAAATTTATGTCCATGTGTGAGTGGCGATATAGTAAACGTAAATAAAACGGACCCCTACAACCGGCAAGGCGCGTAGTTCTGATGAGCCCCTGCGGCTACAGAAAGTTCACCAAAATCTGTGCTTCTTGCCCGATGGTGAGGGAGCTGTGTACAACTTCATTGCAAATATTGCGCTTCAGAAACACCAAAATTAAGCACACGAATGGAATTTAGGCTAAGTTAAAGACCTCTGAACCGGGTGTTGTCCGATACGAACCGCTGATCAATTATAAATATTTCACATTCCTGAGACCGCACATTTGTTAGGCCTGCACGACGTGTCCACTTTTTCCGATTTTTCCAAGGGAATTGACAGGAGTTTTGAAATTAGACAAACCTTTGTGGACCACGACGATTCGTTAATAATCTGGCGTTGGTTGTACTGCGCAATTAGTGGTGCTTGAACATCGGGCAAACGCCAATGTTAAGAAACTGTAACCGGTTTTACAACTTTCGATTTTTTTGTTATATTGCTTCGAGCAGAACCTAGATGGCGGTGTCATGGTAATTGGGCATCAAACTGCTGCGTTGAAAGATCCCATTTGTATTGACAACATCAACGGTAAACACAGAAGACAGCCTATTGCAAGAGACGAGGATCTCTGTGCGCCCGAAGATCTATACCTCTTGCACGTTGAGCCCTGAGGTCGAAACCTAACCCTTTTTACAGGAATCATCGCGACAAAAATCGCTACCGATACGCAATGGGTTATATAAACAGCAACTGAAAGTTGTCATCGTACGACAGCAAGATAGATCGATAAAGACAGTTGAGTGGTGGGGCATCCAGGCCTGCTCATCTTCGGTCCATTAATTGTTGTAATATGTCAGGCCTGAAATTTTCAGTGCATGTTCATGCCAAAATACCGTTATGTTTTCAGCTTTAGGACATACTTTATTTCAAAATCAGCTAGCGCCCTCATAGCAGCGTGTCGGTAGCATTCTCTCCTCTTCGTATAAAATAGTCTATGGTACTCACAGTACGCCTTGCGTCCCCCTGCATTCGGTGTCTCAGAGTGGCGTTTTAGCTGCCTTCATCTCATACATTGCTGTAGTGTGTTTTACGGCTGATTAAGAATGTCCGCGGGTCTAGGGTCAGCGGTAGACAGGATTTGTGGCCAAAGCCGCGTCGAAGTGGTACTTAATCCTGGCTGTTCAGCTGTAGACCAATCCCCAATTTCCTCCTTCGTAGGAGGTAGAAAACGAGAGCGAAGTTCTCCAACGAGAGGCATAGATTTTCATGGACCTCCGGATGACTTTTGTTTTGTTTTGGGACGTGATACTCGAGCCAAGGGATTGCGTTCACAAAAATAATCTGAAAGATAACAAAATATCTTTGGTAAGAAAGGGATATCGTTGACCTCTTGTGAACAAGAAAGGCATAGGTAACCGATAGGGGAGCGTTAGTACAAAATATGTTTAATCTTTTTCATCCTGATACACTTTTGCTTGAAATAAATTTGACTGTGATAGTTCAAGGGTAGTGCCAGAATAGCTTGGCGCCTGAGGAGCCAAACTATTCTGGCATCACCCTTGAACTAAAATGGTTGAGGTATATTCTAATCTGTAAAGTAGCTTTCATAGGACAACAAGCAAATTATTTTTTTACAAAATTCGGCCTGACAGGAAATGAGTCGGCAGCTAGAAGGTTAACAAATCCGTCTCCCTCTCTTTGGCTACGCAAGACCCCACTTAAACATTTGAAGGTCCTCTCTCATGTCTTTGATCGGCTTATCGACCGCCACTGATTAAAGGGCAGTCGGGCAAGAGAACGCTTTTTAATTTTTTGTTCCAGGGTTAGTCCCGACGCAGATTAAGTCCCGCTTTGCGGGGGTTCGTAGCAGTGTGTGTAGCGTGTGAACGGTCCAGCAAGCCGCACACAAGGTGACTTGCTCATAGAGAACCTTCATCTCAAGACTCGCGCGGCATGTTGTAGCGAGCTGCGACAGATTTGCGTCGAACAGTGCTTTAACTCGTTACATCCTAAGGATGAAAGTAACAGTATTTTTAGATATATCCTTTGAGGTCTGCGTCACGGTTCTGGAGACAGTTCGACCCTGATAGTTCAAGGGTGGTGTCGGAATAGCTTGGCGCCTACAGGCGCCAAGCTATTCCGACACCACCCTTGAATTATCAGGGTCGAAGCACATCCTGTCGTAGCATGTCGGGGCTGTATGGGTTAAATGCTAACCTGTGATTTTGGACGTTACGGCTCTAGATCAGTAAGGCCCCACATCACCAACCAGCACCCAGTTAGACGGATTCACGTTCATACACCATTTTCTTTGGAAGCCAGTTTTTTTTTTTTTTTTTTTTTTAGTTCTAAAAGGAATTTTGTTGTCCCATCCGTAATGACAAATCACCGTTGGGCGTGTGGCGAACAATCGTATAGACACACACTGGTTGTCACACTCGATTGGCAGCGAATCGAGAAAGACAACTAGTGTGGTACAGACACACCCACACAATCTTTTTGATAATAATACACAAGAAAAGCCCACTGAAAATCACTTCAGACAGGTATATTTGGTATTGGCCTCAACAAGCAATGACAAATGAAAGTTGGACGTGCACCAAACAATCACACACAGGCTTTTGTTCCAATAACTAAATTTCAACGCCTTGTTTGCTCGAGAGCTAAAAATAAATAATAAAAAATTAGAGTAGTTCACCTAATAGATTAGGAGATAAAAGACTAGCAACCCCACCCCAGCTGTCCAAGATTGCCGAAGATGTCTACCTTGTCTTCATTGTTCTTAATCCCTGTAAGGTCCCTGTGGTGCAGAGCAAACACACGTCTATGAGGTGATCGAAATTCGCCAGGATCACTGGGGATTGTCACCATTATGACAGCGAACACTTCTCCGTTTGCAAGTGACGTAGATCGTCATGGAGTCCTTGCAGATTTGTGTCTCGATTTTCGGGGGGGGGGGGGGGGGGGGGGGGAGAATCGCTCCCATGTTCGTCTACGATTTTTTTCTTGACGGAGAAGGCTTACATTTAAGGCGTTGGGGTTATATTTTAATTGCCGATTGAAAACAGCTCCATCTGCAAGAGGTATAGATCCTCATGTAATATGCTTCCATCCTATTTGCGTCTGTGTTTCTTCATACTGAGGAGCTGGTTTGAGGTTTTCAATGAAATATTGGAATTGTTTCAGTTCGACAGCGAAAAAGCGTTTAATGCAAGAGGCATAGATCGTTATGAGTCTCTGAAGCATGCTGCAGGGGCACATACAGATATGTGTCTTTTGCTTCAGAGTATCTACCATGTTTGCGTCTATGTTTCTTGTGACGGAAGAGGTGGCTGAAGTTTGAAAATGATCACTGAGGATTGTTTTGACAGTCCATGGCTTAAAGGTTTCAGCCAGTGTCGCTGTCTTTATCTCGCTAATAAATTATTGCAGCACGATTCTCGTGTGTTGCTAGATCTTTAATTGTTCAGGGCTTCTCTCCTTGTTTGGCTTTGACGACGTCCTTCATAGATACAAATGCACAACCTTTTTTGTTGTTGTAGTTAACAGTTCTTCTTAGCTTTCAGCGTGAAGTGGGTGACCAACAACCCCACAATCATATAAGTCAGTCATATTCCAGGACAAGAACATAGAATGAAAGGGAGTCCTGATTATTGGTGTTACCAGATAAAGGACTTTTATCAAAGTTGGAACCCAATGCGCAAAAGGCCATCGGGCCTACGTCGGCCCGATGGCCTTTTGCGCATTGGGATCGCATGTTTGTCCGGGCTTTCAATCCACTGTCTGCGTCAAAACACTCGCAGGTTTTGGCCTACTTCGGATTTTGACCCCTTCAATGCCGAGAAAAAGTGAACACGATTAGACATAGATCCACCTGAGCCCCCGCGACTGCGGGGGCTCATGTGGATCTATGCCTTTTGCTGAGACCGTCGTGGCTTTTTGGTCGCTGAATGAACAAAAGATTTCAGAAACGAAAATGTACGTGCAGTGGCAGGGAAGGGGTTAATGGAACACCTACAATTCACCCAGTTTTGTACACATTTCGCATGAGATTTGTATGTTGTTTACACGCACACACGTTTCTTGACCATGCAGACCGCCTGTTTTATACCTCTCGTGAATAGAGTGTGAAACTGTACTGGAAATCGTCAGTATATGAAATACATTGTGATATATATATATATATATATATATATATATATATATATATATATATATATATATATATATATATATATATATATATATATATATATATACTTTACTTTTAACAAAGGCGCCCAAAGCCAAAACATGCACTCAATCAGATTAGCTCCAAGGGACGTAATTTTTCATTCAATTCTGAGAATGCTGTGCTAATGCCATGGAATTCCAGTCTGGTAAGCTTGCATTGTGTCATCAGGACACCAGCTGCCCTTTTATATATATATATATATATATATATATATATATATATATATATATATATATATATATATATATATATATATATATATATATATATATATATATATATATATATATAATATATATATATATCCTCCCCCCCCCCCCGCCCCCCTGCCCAGCAGGTAAGGTCTATATATATATCCTCCCCCCCCCCCCCCGCCCCCCTGCCCAGCAGGTAAGGGAGATGGCGTTTATTAGCTCATTGGAGACGTACCGCATTCGGTTATGCAACACGTCTCGAATGGGTTAACCCCGTGACTGCTACTGACGATACCTTTCGGCGGAAAAGACGCGTTACGCGTCTTTTCCGCCGAAAGGTATCGTCAGTCTAGCGGTAGCGTCAGCAACAGCGAAAGAGGTTTGACATTTCAAAACAATTTTCATGCTTGACAACAGCGTGTATCTTTTGTATCTCTTCCGGCGTTAGCCTCTTTTAGACTTTAGTGAGAAAGATCGATATCAAGAAAATCCACACCGGAAAGGACCACCACCTCATACCACGCTTAAATCATATAGCGGTGTTTTATAGAGCCGTCTGTAAAAAAAAAATTTTATGACATAGAGAAACAAAAAGTGGACGTGCCGTACCTTCCTTAGTAGCCAAACAAGTCCATACAGCAGACAGTCGATTCGCCGATTAGATTGGATTTTCTGCTCCCGTCCTGTCGCAGCCGTGAATGTAGTTTGATTTTCATCCGATCGGCATGGGGCGCAGCGGACTCAGTCCGGCGGCCCTCAGCCAAGTCCTAACATCTGGGAGAGGCACAGATTCTTATGAGCGTCTGCAGACGTGAAGGACTCGCGGAATTCTGTGCACATTTCGTGCAAGGAGTAGCATTGCTTCACATTTGCATGTAATTTATATGTATGTTCTTTAGGTGGGGGAAGACGATAAGCTAGGGGGCCTTTCCCGTAATCTACAAGAGGCATAGATTCTCATGAGCCCCTGCGACTGCAGGGGCTCATGAGAATATATGCCTCTTGCTGAAAGAGCCTCCACCCACCCACCCACCCACCCACCCCTACCCCACCCCCCACCCCACCCCACATACACACACACGCATCCTTACGTCTTTTCCCCTAATATGGAGGAAGACATTGGAATTAAAGCGCGTGTGTGTGTGGAGCGAGGTTCAGGCACCACACTGCGGCGGACGGGAAAATCCGCCCATGTTATGTACGGCCGGCGCCTGTCGTCTGCTAATTGCTGTAGATCGATATACTCGATCACTGCGGGAGATGGATCGACCGTGTTAACTCAAGGTAACGCCTGTGTAGCTTGACGCATTGTCTCATTTTGGTACATTATACCAAAGACAATACATTTTATTATACTAACATTGTAGCATTATTATGCCAGATACACCCCTGATAACTGAGTTGTACGACGCAATGTCCAGCTTGTACCCGATTTTTAGAGCTTTTTTTTTTTTTTTTTTTTTTTTTGAGTTGGCACACACACGGACACACACGTACGCACACACGCGCACGCACGCACGCACGCACACGCACACACACACACACACACACACACACACCACACACTTACACACACACACACACACACACACACACACACAACCCCAAACGGGTCTGCCCTGGGGGACTTGGGTGGGGTTAGGTATTTTTTAGTTCCCAGGGTCACCCTGGTCAGCCCCACAGGGTGGGTTTTTCTCTCTATTCTGGGGCATGTGTTTCTGTCTACCCTTTGTCCATTCACCTGTATTTGCCTTTTTAAAACTCTCCCTACTGTCTGCACTGCCTGTAGCTCTTGATATTGGATGTGTGTTGCTAAATGGTCTTAGCTTTATTTAGGCCCCATGTGTTAGGTTTATTTAACGTATTTGACCGGCTGGCGACATACATTCAATGTTCTGTTTATTTTTTTTTTTCACAAGCAGTGCAGGCACGTCCTGAGAAAGCCTTGTTGCTGTCGGGACGTTAAGCAATGTACAATCAACACACACACACACACGTACGCGCGTATGAGCCAGACACACAGCTTGCATTGTCCTTAGTTTTTTCCTGTGACACTTCATTTCAGTACCGCACTCGCAGCACAACTTCAGCTTTTTTGATAGCCTAAGACGACGATAACATCAATGCTAAACAACATTAGTGCCTAGATTACTCAATACTCTGCTTGTCAATATAGGGGACTTAATGTTTAATTCTCTGGCTTAAATCCCAAAGATTTACTTTCTCCTCGACGAACGAAGTTCGAAGGATTTGTCAGCAGGCAGGCGGTTTACATTCTTAAGATCCACAGCGACAAGGGGCATAGATTCTCATGAGCCCCTGCGGACGCAGGGGCTCATGAGAATCAATGCCTCTTGCCGGTTGAGGGTTCAGCGGAGGGATGGTTTTTCATTACCAAAGTCTTACAGACACAACCTCATGGAAGCGCTTAGCAACTGATTGATTTTGCCATGTTTATGTGGAAACAATTCTTTTCAGTCATTAGAAAAGTCGATCATAGTGCCTCGTTAAGCACTACTCAAATGCGACACTAACCTTTGAACTGGATGCGAGATTCCACACTGGTTGACACCTTCGATTCGCTACGCGTAGCGGATCGAGAGGCAACCAGTGTGGGCTGATCCCCCAGCTGTAGCATTGGAAGTTAATGAGCACGCGTAAGTGAAAGTGGTCTAGAATTTAATTTTGTGGAGATCGGTTTTAATTTTGTGGAGACTGCTGCCCTGGTGAATGTCATAATAAGGTAATTTAGATAGGCAGTTCACCCATAAAAATCTTTTGATCACTGGAGATTGCGTGAAAAGCCACCAGTTTTGTTGTGTGAATCCCGCTGTTTTGTGTTGATAATATTCTCTTGATCGCCAACGGTGTGGCGTTTGTGCCCATGTTTGTTCATGTGAGAACGCTGTGGATTATTTGTAGAGCTTTTGATCGTGAGTTTTTCTCGCGACAGTCGTGAAGGCGTGTATTTTTTATTGAATGCTCTTTTTGACAGCCGCCAAGCTGAGCAGGCGGTACTTTAGTGTTGATCTACTCACCAGTCTGTCCGTCCATGGATAGAAAAACTTGCTTAAATTACTTATTTCTTCTTCTCCCCCTCCTCTCCCTCCCCCTCCCCAAATCCCCCCCCCCCTCCCCCCCAACACTCTCACCTCAGCTTTTACGCTATCTTCCACCCCCACCCCGGGGAGATCGGTAACTCAGGTGGTATAGCGTTCGACTCTCGTCCAAAGGGTTGTGGGTTGGAATCAAGCCGGGGTC